>JAVHNF010098601.1:16262-28949 GCA_034783455.1 Micropsitta finschii | reverse complement strand
TGATGCTCGACCCGCTCCCCCCGGCGCTGCAGTCTTGGGTGCTCGCTGCCGCTCAGCCCGGGGTCCGAGGTGGGTTTTGTATTGGGAAAAGCAGAAGTTGGCGAATGGCAGCGGCTGGTTCGGAGTGCAGAGAAGGGGAGAGAGCTCGCGCTTGGAGGGCGTCCTCTGCTCGCGGAGCAGGGAGGAAGGCCGAGAGGGGCAGGCAAGCTTCGCGCGGCGGTGGTCGGATGGTACGAAGAGCATCTTCCCCCAGGCATCTGCAGGAGAGCGTGGGGAGGAGAAAAAGAGGGTGAAAATAAGGGCAGAAAGTACCGTGGCCGCCGCGCACAGCACCAGCACAGCTGGAAGGGCAAGGCTGGAAGCACAGTAATGGTTTTGAATAGCTCAGAACTCCAGCGGGGTTAAAAAAAACCCCATCACCACCCAAAGTTGGACACTGCCTGGGCTGGGATGACCAAAATCGTCCCATCTGCATGGCCCCATGCGGTATGGTGAGGACCACAGTGTGCTCAGCGAACCGCCACATCCCTGACATGGCCGTGTCAAACCCTGCCAGCTCCAGGGTGCAATATAATGAGATATAATATAAATAAAACATTTAATACAATCTCTCTCCGGAGCATCCCCATGCCCTCAGCGCACCAGCTGCCTCCTCTGCAGCCACATCTACAGGGAAGAGCTGAGCTGTGATGTGGCAAACGCCTGCCAGCTGGGTGACTATTGCATCCTCACGGGCTGCAGTCCAGAACTGCTCTATGGGATGGCAGGACTGGGAGAAACACATCGGGATGGGGTAGGAACATCCCCATCCAGCTGGGGGGAGGGATGAGGAGAACCAGCCACCCACCCCCGGGAAAGATGGGAATGGCATCAAAGCAGGTTGGGAGATGGGGCATCCCCGGTCTCCCCAGCACTGCACTCACCGCCGCTTGGCCCCGGGACTATACGAGCCCATCGTAGAGGGAAAGCGCCTGCACGATGGAGGGGTCAGCCTTGGAGCCCTCCTGAAACTCCTGCAGCGTCAGCTTCCCGTCCGCGTTCTGCAAAACACCCCTGCTCAGCATCACCTTGCCCTGGGGAGGGGGATGCCAGGACCAAGCATCCCGGGTCCAAGCATCCCAGGGCCCTGGCACCACACCGTGGACTCGCACCATCCCACACAGGTCCCCACCACCACTGCAGCCCCAGTCTCCCTGCCAAGCCATCAGTGCCTGCAGCCAGGGAGGAGCACCACAGAGGGTGCAATGCCACACTGGGGACTGGGATATCCCAGATACAGGAATCCTGTATCCAGTTTGCAGCGACAGCTGAGACCTTGCATTGTCGAAGGAAGGAAGCACGTGCAAGAGATGAGATGCAGCAAGGGGGGGGCCCACAACTGGTTCCTAAATCCCTCGACTGCAGGGTTAAAAACACCCAGGCATCCTCACCTTGTCCATCATGGCAAAAATCCGATCCACCCTCTTCTCCGGTGTGTTCTCCTCCTCAGGAAGCTCCACTGTGTTTCCCTGTGGCAGCAAGATGGGACCTGGTCACGCACCCACCTGTGCCTGGCCTGGATGGTGTCTCCGGGCAAGCAGATGTGTTTTCTTCCCCAAAATCCCCCACATCAGGGCAGAGCACAAGGAGTCGTCACTGGCACAGGAGCCATCCTCAGCGGCCGGATCCAAACCCTGCTCTGGCCACCATGGCCATAAACTCCCACCATAAAATCCCAGGGAGGGAATCAGGGATGTTTCAGCATCCTCCCTACAGTCGCCATCACCTTCTGGCACTTACCACCATCTGATAAATGGCATCCACAATGTCCAGCATCTCGTTCCTCGTGATGTACCCGTCGTTGTCCAAGTCGTACAGCTTGAACGCCCCTGCAAGGCAGAGCGATACCGAGGTGCTGGGGACTGCATCCTCCCTGGCACCGGCACATCCCCCCCCCCCATAGCTGCCCCCACGCCACCCCCGTCATGGGGCTGAGCCCACTGGTGTCCATAGGGAACACTTACACCTCAGCTTCTCGTCCAGCGTCCCCCGGGAGGTGACCGACAGCGCCTGGATGAACTCGGAAAACTCGATCCTCCCATCCTGCGGGAGTGAAGGATGGGTGAGGGCAGCGCTGCCACCCCTGCCCCGCAAAGCCCTCCCTGCCCATGCCTGGGGGGCACATCCCAAAAGGCCGCGGGCAGGGAGGAACGATGGAATATCGTCCTCCTTCGGTGCCACGCAGCCGCACTCCGAACCCGCCCCAGCATCACTTCCCTGACCCCCATCGCACCGTGCTCCCCCCGCTCCCAGACTTACTTTGTTCTCATCAAAGACATTGAAAACGAAGGTGGCGAATTTGGTCGGGTCACCGAAGGGGAAGAACTGTTTATAGATCTTCTGGAAGCCCGCGGCATCCAGCTGCCCGCTGGGGCAGTCCTTGATGAAGCCCTTGTACCTGCGGAGGAAAGGCAGTGGATGGGCACCACGAGCACCATGGGGAGTCCTTCAAACCTCCTTGGAGTCCCTGCACAGGTGGAGGTGCCGGGGCAGGAGATGCCGTGCTCAGCACTGAAGCATCACAGGGTCAGCAGCAGTGTTTATAGCCCTCTCTCAGAACCCTGGATACAGGCAGCTCCTAAGCAAGAAGCTGCAAATGGAACACTGTGCCCTAGTGCCAGAGCTTGCCTTCCCCTCCACTGCTGCTCCATGGCTACACCAAGTCATCCAACTGGTTTTCCAGCACGGGGATGGCCAGGAAAGGAACTTGGGATCGGCAGCAACCCCACAGGCAATTTGTAACCCCACCACTCAGCACGAGCTGCGGCCATGTACCAACAGCACAGTGGCCTGAAGCACCATGACCCTATGACAGCATTATCTGGAGGACCCCAAGTGAAAGCTGCTCAGAGGAGCAGTGAGCACAGCAGGATGACTGTGTCCTCAGGGTGGTCCAGCCCAGGGCATCTCCCAAACCCATCACCACTTAAACACCCCTAAAGCCCTTGATCCCTGCTCCCGTCTGGACCTGGATGCTGCCAAGTGCCATATGGGAGGGCGCAGGGGAAGAGGCTTGCCAGTTCCATGGATGCAGAGACCAAGCAGGGACCAAGCAGGGACCAAGCAGGGACCAGGCAGGGACCACGGGGGGTGTGTGGGTATTATACAACGTGTCTCCCAGATCTGTCAGGCGCCCGTTGCAGCAGGCCTAGGGCTGGAGGAGGAGGGGAAGGGGGTGGCGAGGTGGGAAACCGAAGCGCTGGTGACATCTATTTCACGCTGCTGCAGCTATGACTCACCGAGGAGGGGGGGGGGGAAAGGATGAGAGGAGGAGATAAAGAAAGCAACCCTTGACTGGTGGGGAGATGAAAGGGAAGCGGTGGCTTTTCTAGGGCATCGCTCTCGGTGGGGCGGAGGGGATGGGTTGGTGAGAGCCTGCTGCCAGCCCCAGCCCTGCTGCAAACGGGGACATGGTGGGACAGCAGCAGCATCCCCCAGCCAGGGCCACGGCCACCAGCTGGGCTGTCCCCGTGTCCCTGCTTGCCTTGGCCACCCATATGGGGAGGAAGAGGCAAGAGGGAGCGTGCGACATCCCATATGGGCAGCAGAGAGCAGCCAGAGCCAAGCCACACCATAAGTGGTGCAAGGAAAACCCCTCTGTTTCTGCTGTCTGCTCTCTGGGCTGAGCCTTGCCTGCTCCCATCCCCTCACCCCGGCACTCACCATCACGCCAGACACTCACCATTGCTGCACCTCCTTCTCCGTAACTGCAAGAGAAAACAGGAGAAAAGAGAAAAAAGAAAGGAATTTAGTGCTTTCCCAGTGACAGCTGCTCTTCTGCACCTCCCATAAGTGGATTCCCTGGGAGGGATGCCCCACTACTCACTCATTCCATGCACTGCCATGTGTCCCCCTGCATGCAAGCGCTGCCATCAAGGCACAGCCTGGGTTAACCCCAGGTGGATGATGGGGTCCCTCCAGCCCCCAGATCACAGCACAAGAGATGTGCTGCTCCCTGCCCCAGCAGTGCAGCACCATCATTGCAAGAAGCTGTGGATCACGCAGGGGCCAGGCCAAAACATGTCTGGAAACATCTGCCCAAGCACCTGCATCAAGACACTGAACATGGCACAGGCACAGCCCCAGATCCAGCATCCCCCCACGTACCACCTGCATGTAAACCACGTGGAGAAACATCCTCGAACCCATCCCAGGGCCCTTGGAAGCTTTTTCTGGGCTCTGAAGAAACTCCAAATACGTGAAAAGCTAGAAAATGGTGAGCATTGGCAACCCCGAGTGTCCCCAGCCTGGGGACAGATGCTGAGATCACCAATGTCCTCAGCAGAGGAAGGGCTCTGAAGGGATGCGGGATGCTGGGGATCCCAATGGAGCGGGGTGGTGGTACCTGTCCCCACACGTCCCACTGCGAGAGCAGTGCTCGGCCAGCACAGAGCCCAGTGCCAGAAGGCAGGGGCAGGGGGAACAGCCCCGTTAGTCATTTCCTTTGCATCTTGCATCTAAATAATAACACAAAAGCAATAGGTCTGGACCGCGCTGGGATAATGAGGCAGAGTGGAGATGCCTCAGTGTGCAAACGGCTGATAAAAATAGAGACCCAAGACACATCAACAGATGCCAATTTCCTTGCATGGCAAAGAGAAGAAAGCAATTCTCCCTCATAAAGATACATAACATGCCTGGCAGAAGGTGCACACTGCAGAAGGCAAGGGCTGCAGGACACACGCCAACCCCTACCTTGCGTACAGACCAGTGCTGGGCCCCTCATCCCCCTGGGCAGGAAATGCTGCCCCTGTACATAAAGGGGGTCCCTCCATCCCAGCTCGGGCTCCATTGGAGGGACGGAGCCTGCAAACCCCCTCAAGAAGGGCTCAGCACGGGGCAGCATCTCCCCCCTTTCCCCAGGGAGCTGGCAAAGGGCTGCAGGGCTGTGCTGGGGGGGTAGCAGCACCCACCATACTGCCATGGGGTGTCTGGACCACAGCATCTCCAGGGAAGGGAGGCAGGTGCGGGGATGCTCAGAACCTGGGCTGAAGGACACTGAGGGCTTTGGCCATGCCGCAGGAGGGATGTGGAGGGTTGTCTTGGCAGGGCTGCCTGGCAGGAGAAGAGCAGACAAGGGAAAGGACAGAGGTCTCTTGGCAGGAGGAAGCTGGGAAGGATGCGCTGCATCCAGCAGCGGAGCTGGGGTGGGCAAAACCAACAGTCGTGCCAGTCCTGAAGGATTCCCCTTCCCAATGGAAAGGGTTGTGCAGAAACATCCTTCCAAAAGAAAGATGCTGAGGGATGTCTCTAACAGAAACAGGCTTCCCCAGGAGCATCGGGACACCAGCCAAGCCCTCCACCCAAGGATGCTCCGGGAATGCCCCAGGGACCAGCTCTGCAGCCCCAGTCGCCTGCAGACAGTGACTAAGGAGGATAGGAGGAGGAGTAGGGTGAGCAGCAAAGCTCCAGAGCAGGAGAAAGGGGCAGCCCAGGGCTATGGACAGGGCTGGGCTCAGCCCCTCCGGGCAAATCACCTTCTGCTCTCCCTCATTCGCTGTGTTTCCCTTGCGCTATTTCAGGCCCTGGAGCTGCCTTTCAACTCCAGCAGGAAACAATTAAGGAATTTGTGCTTTTTTTGGTACAGGAGAGATGCCGGTGATGACACACGTGGGCTGCTGGGGCGGGAGGGGAGGGATGGGGCCGGCTCCCCTTTGCCTGAAGAGGGATGTGCGATGACACCTGAACGTTCAGGTGTCAGCCTGAAAACCAGCACAGGGCTCCCGAGGTTGGATTTGTTCCTGTGCATCCCTGGAACGGGGTCATGCACAGCCCCATCCCTCTTCCAGTGCACTGGCAGCTCCCGCACTGGGAAGCTGCGGGGTTTGCTCCGGAATGGGAACGCAGCCTCATCTCCCTTGGAAAACCACCACCTCTGGGTCCATCCCTTCGCTGCCACCAAGCTTTTCCTCTTCCCAGGGCAGCGTTCCCTGTGCAAGGAAACACCATGGTCCTGAACCTGGCAAAGCTGGGGCTGAGCAGGTACCTGCATCCCTGTTGTGGATCCAAGGCAGAGGATGACTGTGCTGACACTTCCAGCCGCTCTGATCCTGGCTGGGAACCAGCATGTGCTGTGCTGTGTTGCAGGGTTATAGCCATCAGACAGCCAGCACACTGTTGGATCCTGCTTGTTTGCCCTTGCAAATAATAGCGGCAGCCTGTGGGTACTGCTGCATGCAGAGCCTTGATCCCGTCTCTGGTGCCACAAGATGGATGGAGATACCATGCTGCCTGCCTCTGATGCTAACCTGTCTTGGGTGGCAGCATAAATGGGAGCTGGGTAGCAGGAATATTTTGATAGAAGGTTCTTGGCAAACACCAGAAGTATATTTAGTGGTCAGTGATTCAGTTGTGCTCATTGCTTGCAAACCTCCGAGCATGGAAGGATGAGTAAACACAGTATCTTCAACGTAGCAGGGATGATTTTAGCTACTTCCTGTATCTGCAGTATCCAGAAGTTCCTTGTGATACATCAATTAACATGTTGGCCGTTTCAGAATTTGGGGAGAAAAGGCGTGTTTAAGCTGATATTTTTGGTATGAAATTCTACATCTCTGAGAAGTTAAAAATTTGCAGGGACCTAAGTTAGGCTGCGAGGCTGCATGTGGGTTTGGGGAGTACTTTTACAAATAGATGCAAAAAGTAACAGAGCTGAAGTAGTTCATTGGGGTTTTGTATTTGTGGAGAGTCACAGGCCCTTAAGAGGGAAACCTTCATGACATCTGCATGCTTACGGTGCAGAACCCCAAGTAGATCAAGGGAGCTCTGCAGGGTGTGCACTGAAGGACTGAGGTCGCTCATTACTTTAAGTAGTCCCTTTCTGTAAGATGCGAACATTGGTGTGCTGTAGAGAGAATAAAGCAAGGAGGTATTGAAACAGATGAGGGGTTTTAAATAAAGGTTTGATTGTGTCAATCTATTAAAAGCTTGGGGGATCCTTGATGAAGCAGGCTCTGGAAGGAAAATACAGATAAGGAATTGAATATGTTGCTACTGCTCCATGATAATGAAGGTAGTAATTTAAATAGTATGTCAGAATTTTCTGGGTTTTATTTCCATTTGGGAAATAAATTTCAGATATTTAATTACTTAGGAAATAAATTTCAGATATTTAATTACTTAGGAAATAAATTTTAGGTATTTAATTATTTGGGAAATAAATTTCAGATATTCAGTTATGCGTGCAATTATCATGAATAGATTACATGGTTAGTTCAGTCCTGTTTGGACATCATCAGCCCATTCCCGTGTCTGAAGTAGTGTTTCCATCAATATGGACAAAATTGAGCAATACTGATGAGAACTGGGGAGTGCCATTGGGCAGGGATCTGAATTTGCTCTTAAGCAGAATTTGCTCAAGCCCTTTGGCGCTAGGCAGGTATATATTTGCATTATTTGGTAGACTAAATTCTGCTGTTTACTGATCTTGAATTCAAGTGCACTCAAGAAATATGACTACAGCTGCTCAAGGAGCAGTTACAAATATTACAGTCCTCAGTGGTGGCAGATGGTGTCAAAAGGGGGTAGAGGGATGAATTTCACCTGCGGGGTGTTCAGGCTGGCTGGTAGGAAAAACTTCTTCATGGGAGGATGGTGTGGCATGGGAACAGGTTGAGGGATGGTACTGCATCATGGGAGGAGTATCTGCGGGGACTTGGCAAGATAAAGTCCTGGTTGACCTGATTGCATTGGCGATAGCCCAGCTTCACGAGGAGGCTGGACTAGATGACCTCCAGATGCTCTCCATTCTCTCATTCTAAGAATTTCACTACTGCTGCATAACAAAACCAACACATAACGTACTTCAGGATGTTTGTAACTCTCGCCCAGGCAGCACCAGGTAGAGGTTCAGAGGCAGCAGGGGGCGGGATTATGTAGATACAGATCTTGTACATGGTGGAAGCAGCGTAAATGTTTGACAGAGCAAACTGATCTCTTTGTGTTGTTTTTGTGTTGTTGCAGAGTTTAAGGCAGCATTCAGAGCCTGTGCTGGGAGATTCTGGAGACAGCTGTGCTAAGCGAGCAGAGCCAGATGGTCACCCGACGACTACTTCTCAGAACCTAGAAGAACTGACAAGAGAAGGAAGGCAGGAAAGTCCATCCGATCCTGTTCATCTGGACATTGGGCAGCTCTCAGACCAAACCCACCAGGACGAGAAATGCAACAGTTTGGGAGCTTTTAATGATGTGCCAAATGACTTGCTGAGCCTGAGGGATGCACAGAACCCAGAGTGCTTCTGTGAAAGTAAAAACGTGACCTTGAGTAAAAAGGAAGAGGAGGGGCTGACCTCCGCTGAAGGCTCTGGGACTGCATCAGATGAGAAGGACTGCACAGGGAGCCTGTTTGCAAGTGTAAACGGTGCCGTGAATCTTCCGTCCTGTGGACATACAAATGAGGAAGCTGGAATGACATCTGCTGGAGTTGTTCTGGATCAAGGTGGCTTGTGTGGTAAAGACGGGCCCCCTCAGGAAGCACAAGGTGCTGAGGAGCGTTCAGCTGCTTCTGTGGTTGAAACTGCAGGTGAAGCCCCAGCTTCCTTGGAGGGCGCGGATGTGGCTATGGGCCAAGCTGAGTGCAGGAACTGTGCAGGGGCAGCAGAGAGGGCTGCCGGCCAGCAGCAGGCAGAGGATGGGATAGCTGAGGCCGGTGAAGGGAGGACTGCAAACGTAGAACAACAGTTGCCAGGTAAGGAAGAGTCAGCCAGTTCTGCTCAGCCCTTACTGAGTGCTTTTAATGGTACCGAGTGTGCAGATGGGGAGGATGAAGATGTGGGAGTGGTACCGGCATGTGATGATACGAATGCAGGTGCTGGCACTGGAGAGCTCTCTGCTGACCTGTGCAAGGCTGTTGATAACAAGGAGACTGGAGCAGACTCATGCACTAGTCAAGTAAACAGTGGCTTCTTGGAAAGCCAAGGTGATGCCCATGTCACAGCAAGTCGGGATGTTACTGTGAGCGCTGGGGCAGCATTGCCAGCAGTGAATGGGGTGAAGGTTCCTCCATGTGCACCACAACCTGCTCCTGGTTTGGAAATCAATGGCAGTGGTAAGAGTGGGGAGCAAGAAGAGCAGGTGGAAACAGGTTGCATGGATTGGAAATCCAGCTTGCCCTCACTGGAAGACAGTGTAGAAACTGATAGCCCTGATGCTAAACCTGAAAACGATGATGTTGGTGGATCTAATGAAAACAGTGCAGAACCTGCATGTGGCCAGGAGAGCAATAAGATCACTGAACGTGTGGCTGAAGCAATGGAGGGCAGTGAAGCCCATGAGGAGGAGCCAGTAGGAACTGATACCAGCAGCAGCGGAGATGGAGGAAGCGCAGATTCTTCAGGCGGAGGTCAGGAAGTTGCTAGTGGTTGCCCTTGTGCTGATCAAACTGTTGTTAAAGATGAAATGGGCGACAGCTTCAAACCGGATGCTGCTCAAGAGAGCAAACAAGAGCCTGCATCGCTCCCTCCGGAGGATGCAAGCACATGCCTGACAGAAAAAGAGCCTGCACAAACTGAGATAGCAGAAAGTACGTTGGAGCAGGAGGGGCTGAATGGCAAGATGGAATCACCCAGAGGAGAGGGACCCTCTGTGAGTCAGGAGGGAGATGCTGCAGTGGCACTTCTCGGGCAGGAGGCAGCTCTGCAAGGTAATGACCCTGGATTAGCTCGCTGTGCCAAGGGCGCAGACTGTGCAGAGCATAATTTCGTGGGCACACCCTCTGCAATTCACATTGGAGAACCTCAACAAAACCAGGAAGCAGTGGTGGCAGCGGCAGGCTTGGCAGAGCTGGCCTGGCAGCACGGTGGGGAGCATGGCAGTGTAGCTGCTGTTGCTGGGTGGCCAGGGGACCATGCAGGGGATGAGGGGTCTCCAGAGCAGAGCCTCTCACAGGAGGCTGAAGGAGGCAAAGCTGAGGCTGAGGCTGAGGCCTGTGCGAGTGGCAGGGAGCAGGTTTTGTTGGAGAAATTTCTTGCTGTGAAACCTTCTGTCTGCAGTAAGGGGGGGCCTGTGGCAAGCAGCAGCGATGTGGATGCTGGGCTGAAAGGGGCAGTCTGTGCTGAAGAAGTGTGCAAGGCTGGGGCATTGGGTGCAGGAGAAGGCATCATGCACGGGCCTGCATCAGCAGGTGAGTCACCGGGTGTGGAGAGCAGCCCTGGTCCAGATACAGGGCTGAATCAGGAACATGATCCTGGTCAAACCCTACAACAAACCTCCCTGTGCAGTGGCACCCCCGACTTAAAGGATGCTTCAGAAATGGGAGCTCCGAGCGATGCCTGTGAGGGTAAGGAAGTGTTAAAGCCGGTGGCAATACCTCCTATTGCAGCGTATCCAGAAGAGCAGGAGGATAAGGAAAGCGTGCTTCCTCGCGCAGCGCTTCAGCCCATTGCAGAGGAGCCCACGTGTGACAGCGACTCCAGCACCGACACTGTTTGTCCTGTCAGCGAGACCGATGCTGGTCCTGCTGCAAAAGCAGCTCAGGGGGAGGTCTCAGCTGAGCCCAATGGAGAGCAAAGCCAAGCTGTACCTGCATCGCCCTTCTCACCATGTTCGTGCCGTTTACGTGCTGTTGAGTCGCTGGAAAATGTGGGAGTGAAGAGTTTGGTTTCGGATGGTGGCTCGTCTCTGGATAGAGGTCCTAAAATGGTAAAGAGTTTTGATGCAGTGGTTTTTGCAGCAGAGACACCTTGTTCCCCTGAATTACCAGCCACAGAGAAAGCAGGGCTTGAGCCCCAGGCTACGGTGGATGTGGGAGCCAGCCTCAATGGGGAAATGGATGTAAGTTTCTCGACAAAGAAGAGGAAGAGCAGCCCAGCAGTGCAACGAGCTGAGCCTCTTACAGGTAGGACAAATCAGTTGGCTTCCTACTTTTCAGTTTTCCCTTTGTAGGTGTGCCTCTACTGTTTGAGGAGCAAAGGAAGGGAAGTAAGAGCAGGAGGCCTGCCTTGCAAAGGAAGTGTAGGTATTAGGGTTGTTTATTCTGAGAAGGAAGAAATCTGAAGTTAAAACTTCCTGTTCACGTTGCTTGGCTGGCACTGGAGGTAGGGACAGGACATCATCTCCTGTGAATTTGTGTAGCATTTCTAGCACGTGAATCCTCCCTGGAGAAGGAATGAATGGGAGGGAGCTATTTGGATCACTGTATCTTCAAGTTACAAGCTTTCGTGCAGGGCATGAGGGTTGATTTGCTTAGCTTATCCCTTTGCTTCTCCCCTTTACTTTAGCTCACGTGGAGTCAGAGGGTACAAGGGCTCGCTGTCGTTTCCTTTGCTTGGCTGCTTGAAACAGCTGCCAGTGTCCTTCTGAACTGCACAAAGGCACTTCCCAATTGGCAGCATTAGGTCATTTCAACCAGCGAGCCCTACCCCCCGCCGCCTTTTCCGGCCTGGGAGGCTTTTTCTGTTGGGCAGAGCAGCCGGTGGTGTTTTCTGCTGTGTTCAAAGCGGTGCTGGAGCTCGGATGATGAGTTCTGCCCGCTGCTGGGAAGCGGGACCTGCGTTCCCTGTGGATGAGAGAAGGGATTTGGGGGGCAGCGTAGACGCCTCGTGCAACAGGAGCTAATAGAAAACATCACCAGGTAACTGCAGAAAGGGGTAAATTAAAGAGGAATGGGTTTGTTGCTCCAGCCTGGGATTAAATCAGAGGTGAATTCGGTGCTGGAGCATGGGGCTAATCTGGTCTCTGTATTCCACCTGTTCAGGCAGCTGTTAAATGGAAGCAGCTGAACTTTTTCAGTTCCCATTTTTTTTCTTTGCCATGAGAAAATGATTCAGTGCCTCTTGCTTCCCGTGCACCAACCAAACAGCAGTCGAATGATTAAAATGAAGTCTGATATAAATCATGAGGTTGTAAAGCTGTAAAGCTACTCCACTGCTTTCATGCGGAGGGCTGTTTCTTCAGTCTAAATGCAGAATGGGGTGATGGCAGAGGATTTGTTCTGATATGTGATAGCAGAATAACTGGGGGCAGGGGAAGGGATTATATGGGGGGACAGGGGTGGGTCCAGCAAATCTTTTTTGTGTTGGGTTTGGTGTTTTAGGAAATCTGTATGTCGGGAAGTCACCACTAAACATTATTCAGGAGGTCATTAGTAAATAAGTATGAGGATTTAAAGGTGGATTAGAAAAGTGTTTCCAGATAGAACGTATTTCAGTGCTGTGACAGTTTGGCAGTTCAATGGGATGTGAGTGGCCCATCTGTCTGTCTGTCAGTCAGTCAGTACCTGGTAGGGCCCCTTCTGGGAGCCTCCAGTGATGCTGTGTTCGTCTGTACTGTTCAGGTCTGTATCTCTGTCTGGATTCTTGGAGGCATGATGCTGTCTAGGTGAGGTTTTAAAAGGAAAAGGGACTAAACATTCCGATAAGATAGTGACTGAAGTACGAAAGTAATAAATACTAAGGAATCATTCTGTGTTAGGGTATGGAAAAGGGGGGGATAGGAGGTGATCCTGTTACTGATTTAAAGCGAAATGTCTTAGAATATAACAGTCCGACCTCTCCATAAGGAAGAATTGCTTGTTTGCAGTGGGATTTCTGCTAGAACATCTTCTCTTTAAGAACTTCTCAGGCAAAATGTTAGGGAAGCCCAAATCAAATACTGGCTTAAAGCAGTGACAAGTGACTGCTATGAATCCAAGCTCACTATTTGAAACTTTTC
>JAVHNF010098601.1:0-16162 GCA_034783455.1 Micropsitta finschii | reverse complement strand
GAAGCCCAAATCAAATACTGGCTTAAAGCAGTGACAAGTGACTGCTATGAATCCAAGCTCACTATTTGAAACTTTTCCGAAACTGTCCTATAAGGCAGCATCTAGAACTCTGATATGGAAGTATTCAAGAGGACAGATTTATTGCTTATTATTACTGCTGTGTACATTCTTCATGTTGATGTCAAAGCTTTGGGTAGTGCATTGTATGTACTAGGTCAGTGGCAGCCTGCAATTCTTTGCGTAAGTTGTTCTTTGCTGTGTCAATGCTGGGGAGTTTTCCCTGCAGCCTGGGTCTGTACAGGGTGTTTTGTAGCCATGCAGGAGTCATCAGTGCTCAGAATGAATCAGATCTTTTTTCAATAGACTGCAATAAAGCCTTCCCAAAGGAAGGGTAGGTCACAGGGCAGTTCCTCAGGAACATGTGTGGTCAGAGGGTTCTATTGTCATGCTGATTTATCAGAGAAGTAACTGGCTGGTAATTGCTGGTGCCATTACTCCAAATCAGTGAGGGTTTTTTAGTTTCTTATTTATATTGTCAAATTGCTTTCAAATATTTACCTGTTTCTCTCAGTGCCTTCACTTAGTTTCAGCCTACCTCCAAAACAGAGACTTCAAAGGAGTAATTTCTTTATCCAGCCCAGTGTCTAGTGGCTGGTCACAGAACTGAAGGAAGACAATGAAGCTGCAAGGTCCTGCTTACATAAGGCAGCTCTTCATGCTCTTAGCTTTAGACTCAGAACTGCTGAGTAATGAGTTCTGCAAGCACATTATTTGCAAGTCAGGCAGATAAATGCTACTCATTAAAAAAGCTGGCAGTTAGGATATGAAATCATACCGGAGTAGGCAGGCTGGGTGGGAAGAGATGGTGTGTGTTTATGCTGACAGAACACCTCGGAGTAGATGCAGCTTCCTAGGAGAAAGTGACCCCAGCAAGGTTTGGTTGTATGGTTGGGGTTTGGCATCTTAAATTAAGAGTTACTATAATCAGTGCTCCCTAGCTCTCCTCCTGGGAGACATATCCCTAGTGTGTCTCTTGTAGATCTCAGCATTAAAAGAAAATGTTCATTGCCAGATAGAGTAATAGCATATCATTTTGAGTTTTATCAGTCTTCACCTCATTCGCATCAGTAGCATTTTCCCTATGGAAAAGCACTTACTTCAACTTCCTTCCTCTGTTAGAGTAGCAGGATAAACCGGTAGCATGTCATTAATGATATCACACATGCAATAAGGTTCTCTGTGCCCAGAGAGACCTCCGTAATAGCATTATAGTGTTTTTTGTTTGAGATAGAAGTTTAGGAAGACGTGGCAGAGTGCAAAAAACTCACCCCCTTGAATTTCATCCTGAGGACACGTCTTCGTTCTCCAGTTCTTACCCAGCCTGGTGTATCACTACACCACTTGCTTCTGTCTTAAGTGCATCAGAGGTTTCTTCCTTGTGTGTTCTGTCTTTGCACCAAGATCTAAACCATCACAGCATTGCTGTGACCCTGAGCAGACCTCCTCATGACCATGGTCTCTGCTTTGCCAATAAACAGGACTCAGAAATATGTAGCATAACCTCTGATTTCTGAGAGTCTGCCCCTAAACCCATCTAATTGAGACAAAATCATACTAGTTTGACTCAGTGATGTTGGATTAGTTCATCAATGCAACACTGCAAAACCATGTGATCCCAAAATCAAGGGTAGACTTTAAAACCATTGGTGACAGTTGTTACGGCAATTTCCCTGTGAAGCTGGGAAGCTTCTCTTGCTAAATCCCTGAACAGGTAAGTTCACCACAAGCATTCATTGCCAGTAAGAAGGTGTTGTCATCCATCCAGTGTTTGTTTTTAGTAGAAACAAGAGAGGCAGCAGGATTAGAGTGGGCTTAACCCTAACACAGCCACTCTCCATCCGGGTGGCTTTGGTCAACGCACTTTACTCCTCTCAAAGTATCCCGTGTGTTGTGACAGTCATTAGCTTAGGGCTGAAACAGCATTAGGACATTGACTTCATGCAGGAAAAGGTACACAGAAGGGAACCCCAGGGGAATGATGACTAAGGAAAGCTTTGGGCAGGGAAAGCAGCTGGGACATGATGTTTGTACCACTGTTGTGGTGACAGCATCAGGAAGGAGAAAATGAGCTGGGACTTCCTAGTCCAGGGGCCTAATAGTGATTCTTGAGGCAGCGCAGGTGAATTTTTGAAGCCTGTGATATATTTTTCCTTCCAACACTTCAGATACCTGGTAAGAGAAGGCAGGGCTGGTTCCTTGCATTATCTTTGAGTTATGGTAAGAAGAAAAACAGCAAAAGTTTTGGTCCTTCAACTAGACAAATGAGAGCCAAGCAAATACATGGGCAAATACATGGGGATGTGCTCAGCCTAACCTAGAGTTTTTCAGGAGGTTTACCCTGTGCTTGCTGCTGTTTCATAGTTTCCTTCAGTCCCAGACACGATAGTTGTTAAAAGTAATAACAAACAAGCAGCGAAGTCTGGAATGAAACCAGATGTTGGAGTCAAACGGACTTGTTGAAGGGGTTTTGGGGCCGGGTTTTCTCTTTTCTTTCTTTGAGACTGGTTTGAATAAACAGAAGAAGATCAGCGGTGCTGAAAGGAGTTTGTTTTTCAATTGCCTGTGCAAACCCTCTGTTTTCACAGGGAACTTGGGAATGAAAACTGAAGACGAGGTGGATTTTCTGAAGGATCACGAGGAGCGTGCAGTCCGTGAGGCAGCGGTGAGTGCTGCTGATGTGTTATGTGTCACCTTGCCTTTTTCCGTGCTCTTTAAGGAGCTGCCACCACTGCTGTGGCAGGCCATGTAACCTCTTTCCTTCCTGTAGCATTTGCAAAGCTGAGCGGCGCCCATCACCCTGATGTTGTTTTAGCCTTTTAAAAATAGTCTGGGCTTTTTTAGACCTTGTGTTTTTCAACCACTGGGTTAAGCCCCATTTGTCTCAGTTGGTGACAGAGAGATTGACCCAAGAGGTTCCTCCTGAGGCAGGGTTGTACCAAGGTTTGTATATTACTTGACAAAAGCCATGCCCTGTAATGCACTTGGGGTTAAAGATGCTGTGTGGAGACTGGCAGCACCTTCCAGGTCCCAGCTGCTGTCTGCATGGTTCTGGCGAGTTTCTCCATCCCTTTCCATGCATTGCCCATCTGTGGCTGTGGTCAGTGTTTGTGTGTGCACAGACTCTGAGGCCTAAAGGCATCACTGGCTGAGAGCATGAGTGCCTTTGCTGGAAAAAAAATCAATAATGGAAAGACATCCAGGGATTAAATGTGGGGGGACACCCTCTATTCCTTATGTTGGTGAAACTCTGTAAAAAAGTCATGCCAGAGATCAAAAATCAATTGATTACCTGTGCTTTGCCATATGTAAGGTTTGTCTAGGATAAAAATATGGATATTCTGGTTGACAGGAACATAATTTTGCTTTAAAGCACCCCAATACATACTTTGCTTTATCAAGAGCAGGATTTTTTTTTTTTGTCTTATCTTTCCGAGCTGGATTTGCATTTGCTCTGATGTTTATATATAGTTTCTTGTTCCTGAAGAAGAAAGTGTTTTATAAACGCCAAGTTGTCAGTGCACGTTGCCACCGAGCAGCTGTGTTTGTGTGTTAGCGTACCATTATGAAGCTGTTAAAAGAGAAAATACTGCGGGGATGAGCTAACATTGCAGGGTGGAGCACAAAAAACTTTGCTCATCCCACAGTAAAGCTCTTTAGGCGGCAGAAGAGCCTTGCCAAAGCTTGTAACAAAATCAGGTTTATTATGTTTTTAACAAGTTAAGGCTTCGTTTCTGTAGCTGTTCGCTCGGTGAGTTAGCCAGTGACTAGAGCAGGTAACTTTCCAAGCTAAAGTTTCTGCTGTCTGATAAGTAGGTCTTTCATTACTGGAGTTCATTAGTGCAAAGATGCTGATGATTTGATTTTACTAACCCTTTAATAAAGATAATTTTCATGACTAATACTTAGGTATCTAGTCGTAAAGTAAGATATCTTTAGAAAATGCAAATAAGGGCACTGTCTTTTCCTTTCAAACAGGCGAAAACCAAAAATGGAGCACATTGAATTTGGTTTCCATTTTGCCTGTTTTACAGGCATTTTGATTTTGTGTCTGTGTGCTTGCTTCTCTTTTTCCTCTCCCTCCCATCCCGTCAACCAGCTCTTTAGAAATCTGGCTTTTCTGGTGCAGGAATGGGAGTGCCAGGGGAATGGAAAGTTTGCTGCAGGACTGACAGGGTTTCCTGTTGCTAAGTTCAACAGAAACAAAATAACAACTGCACTATATTAAGGTCGCTTAAAAAAAAATACGTATCAGTGGAAGACTTATAAATAGAGCTTAATTCACACGTATAGGTTGGGCAGGGAGCTGGCTGCTGAAAGCCATCGCGAAGTGTGCATCTCCTGCCACGTCCTGTCTCTGCTTTATTTAGTGCTGGCTCTTTCTGTAGCCAGAAGTCTTTCAGGTGCTCATTGCCTTCTCATTACAGAGCCATTTTGTGGTTAGTAAAAGTGGTTTTCTTAACTGGTTGCAAATAGAACTGTTGTTGCTCGTACCTGGTCAGGAGCTGCAGGGAGGCAGCAGTCTCAGGGGTGCTGTCAGCAACTTTGGACCCGGGGAACTGCATTAACTCCTGGTTTGTGGGTGAGGATTTTGCATTGTTGTCCTTATTTATAAATATGCAATGTGGAAAGCTGCGGACTATTAAAAAAAACATGGTTTGGAGCTTAAAAAGTGCAACTTCTTGTGTGTGTGTATATATATATAGTGCAGTCAGACTGGGTAACACTAAGTTTGAACACACTGGAAAGGGGAAAAATTACTTCTCATGAGTTGGCTTCTAAAGGCTGAGAATGAGCTGAATTTGTGATGCCAGTGTTACATGTGCTAGATCACACGTGCTGTCCTCTGTAGTTGTTTCAGACTTTGCCTGAGTGAGGCTCGTGTGCATGTCAGAAAAGCTGCAGCTGAAAAACATTTAGGAAAATATTGGTTTGTAGGGTTAGAAGCACTGAAAAGAAAACAGTAGGATATGATTTTTTTTCCAATTAAAATGGGGTTTGAAAGTGTCTCTTTAACTGTCCAGAATGTTTTCTCAGAGGTTGTATTAGTCCAGCTATAGATATTCTGGAACCAGCATTTCCCAAGCTCCTTTCATGTTAAGCAGTGGGTGCCCATCCTGCCGGAACTCCTCTGGTCCTTATCTTCCTGCTTTGTCTGGGGATCTTGACTAGAGCTGGAGCAATAACTTGGTGTGATCTGTGAGCATTAGACTTGAGCATTTTTTAAGTGAGTAACTTTGGATTTTTAACTCAGATGAGAAATCTGGTTTGGCTTCTGCGTAGTGTGATGTTAAAATCATTTAGAAATGGTGCTCCAGCATTATGAGAGTGAAGTGACAGTGTGAAATGGGCTGTACCCTGATATACTTAGCTTCTTGTGTTGATCCCAGAAATCGGTTATGATGCATTACTTGCTGAATCCTTGTCTTCATGTGGAGGATGGATAAGGTTGTGCTGCTGGGTTCATCCGAAGGCTTTGGTTGTCTAAGCCTGTGACTGACAAATTGTAGCTGGCTGACCCCAGCAAGAGAGTTCAGTGGGAAATAGCCTTCTTGTTGTATTTATTAATCTCATTATTCCTGTTCCAATAGTTCCTATTGAATTTCATGCATCCTGCCTTTATCACATGAATTAGTTTTTAATTCATGTATTTCCAGAAGTTGCAGCCTACCAGCTAAAAGTGATATTTCTAATACCACTGATCCAAGTAGTGCAGAAACGTGTGATGCATCAGCAAGGTCACTTTTCTGGGGGAAGACTTGCAGTATTTTCAGGCATGATTTGGAAGATGGAAGTATGTTTATAACACTCCCGGATGACATCAGGTTGGGAGGGGTTGCAGGCACTTGGGAGAACAGGGTCAGGGTTCAGAGTGACCTTATGAAATTGGAGAGTGCATCCAGATAAGAGATAAAAGCCACCACAGAGTGTTATGTTTGCAAAAAGAACTCAAACTGCACATTTATTAAGTCAGGCTTAAGCTGGACAGGGATGAGTAGAAAAAGACCGAGGGGTTTTTAGTGGACCACAAATGAATCATCAGCGAGAGGCTATTGCAAAAGAGGCAAATCTTGGTTTGATTTATATTGAAGGAGTGTCCTCCGTAAGGTGCAGAAGGTGATTTACTCGTGTGTGGCACTGTGGAGGCATCATTAGTGTCATCAAACTAGGGGTTGGGTGCCCTGCTCCAAGGAGGACACAAACACACTGGAAAGTGTCCGGAAGGAAAACCAAGAAGATTAAGAAACCTGAGAAGAGGTTCAAAGAATTAAATTTATTCAGTGCAACAAAAAGAAAGCTATTGTGCAATCGAGCGTGCTGCCAATGTGTAATAGTGGTTATTAAAGTCCCAGATTTCCATGGCAGCTTAATTTACTGATTTGCTAATTTGCCAAGATGATTTAGGCTGGATGTTGAGAAAACATCCTGTTATCATCATCAAACTGTCGCAAGACCACCTAGGGAGGTTAGGAAACCTCCTTCCCTGGAAGATGTTACGGATAAGATAGATGATGCTCTGTCAGGACACAGCCCCAGGTCTGTTGTTGCCCTTTGCTTTTGCTTTGTAGAGTGAAGTGCTTGGCAGGGAGAAGAGTAGGGAGTGGTTTGGTCTGGTCCAAAAGGGTGTGCGAAGGAAGGGGACAGGGATGACAGGGATGGCAGGGCTGTAGGAGATGGGAAGAGGGGATGAGCTGGACTGGGTGGAAGAGGGCTTGTGAGAGAGAGGAGAGACCCACACAGCACTGGGATGGGTGTTGGGATGCACAGTAGGTGTGGAGGATCCAGAGATTTCCCTCCCACCTCTCAGCTCCAGTGTGCCAAATTTATCTTCTCTGAGTCAGCAGGTAATAGAGAAAGTTACAGCCAAGGTGTACAGTGTCACCCCATCTAGTGGCCTGTCCGTAGGAGGAGAGCCTTCCTGGCTCAAAACTGCTGAACCTTGTTGGTGACACAAGGCAAGGGGTTCTGATAGTTCTCCAGGTTCCAGTTTGTTTTCTTAAGAAATAACTCACCATGACGACCTGACAGAATTCAGCTTGTCCGTGTGTGCCCTGAAGTCCATTTCCTGCACCTGCATATGTGTACTGTGTACTATGGGATGGTGGCTGCAAATCCCGGTTTCCAGAGGGCCTGCAGATCAGCGTGATGCTTCCCAATGGCATGGGCAATTTCAGAGTGAGTGTGGCTGCTTATGTGATTGGGGTCTAGTGGTGGAAAGCGCAGCCTTAGCAATAGGCTGTGCCTCTTTAAAATCGCTGTGTAACTCGTTGTAAATGTTGTCCTGTAACTACAGTAAACATGGAAAAACCCAGCCAAAAAAGAACCTGCCCTAAGCCTGGAGTTAATGCTAAAGGGTGACACACACAGACCCATCAGGACAGGGCTAGTCATCCGTGAGGCCCTTTCTCACACCCACCAGCATCCTGTGTCTGCCCCGGATGCTCAAAGCAAGGGCTCGAGAGATGGAGGAGGAAATTGTGTCAGACAGTCAGCCCCTGAGTAAATTCATCTCTGTGCAGGATACATCGCTCAGGGTTTTACCATCTGTGCTGTGCGTTGCTGAGTAAGCCGCTCAGTCCACAGTGTGTGCTGCAGGGGGTTAGAATAGAATAGAAGCAGGGGAAAGAAAAGAGAAAGAGATTCAGAGCAGGCTGAGATTCTTGTTTGGCCTTTGCTATTGCTCATGCGTTGAAATCTGTAGCAGAGAGGCGTTTATACAGTTATTGTGGCAGGTTTTTTGTCCTGCACTTAATTGCTTTGGTGCTCCAGTTCCGATGCCTTTTTCTCCTGAGCGCTGCTAATCCTCTGCTCAAGACAGTTGTTTCCAAGCCCAGACACAGGATTCACGGATGTTAGCGAGAGAAGCAGGAACGCGGACACCGAGCCAAGTCCCCGACTCAGCGCAAAGATGCTGCTCCCAGGTTTGGCTTGGTGTGAGCCTGCAGCAGGACAGGGCAGGTGAAGGTACCCGTGCTGCTCCCGTGGCTCACATTGGCTGCAGGGCTTGTGCTAGCCCTTGCTGATCTCTAGAGATGGTGAGTTCCTTCTCCTCCCCTACGCCTTCCCCTTCAACCACTACAGTGTTGTTTAGAGGCAATGGTTGCTGTGTGTAGCCCTGGTTTTTCCATCATTTCCTAATTTCCTCTACTAAAACATCTGACTCTGCCATCTTCCCAGTATCAGCTGCAAAGGAAGTTTTATCCCTCAGCTTTTTGTTAAAAGCATCAAGAGCTACCTGTGATTTTATTTACCATCTGCAAATACTGTTGCCTTAAAGGCAGAGCTTTGTATATATTCCCGTTGTAGTCTAGAGATGGATGCAGATGAAAGACAACTGTTTAATATTTACAAATCTTCTGTGTTGTTTGCTTTTGGCTTGCTTCAGAGGGATTCTGTCGTACAAATTATTTAACATCAGTGTATTAAAGTCGTTTTCTGAGGCCCTTTTTAGGATCAGGACTTAAAAGTTTGTAAAACTCAGAGCTAAAGGATTTCCAGCATAGAAAAGCTTGGTTTTGGAGTTCTCTTCCAGTTGTTAGATGCATTCATTCCTTTTTTTTATGCAGCCCTGAAAGTATATCCATAAAATAATGGATGTATGAAACTGTTACTATAGCAAAGGAATTGTTGGCATTGAATATTGCACCTTGAGAAGGAAAACACTGTGTTGGTTTTGAATGGTTCCATCTCCTGTATTGTATGTATTCTTTTATTTGTGTTTGAGATCTCTTAAGAGAGCTTTAAAGCGTTGTGGTCTAAATATAGAGGAAATTAAGATGGTAACATGGGAGACCAAATGTGGGCTTTTTGATGGAGGCTGTTGTTACAAGTGGGTGCTTCGGTGTACACATCGCTGGGGTTTTATCCTTTTGGAGGAATCTATCTAGCTCCATTCTGTCACTTTGCACCCTGCAATGTAGAGGAGCCAGCATTGATGTTTTTACTGTAGACTTAACAGTTGTTGCTGTTCATTGGTAGTTACACTGCCTTAGAGGCATACTTCATTCATATAAGAAATAGGTTATTAATCATATTCCCATAGATGTATTTTGGAGTTTGGCGAGGATGCAAGGACTGGTGCTACACTCACCACTGTTAGATGTGGCAGGGGTTTTTAAGGATTTGGGAAAGCTATTTGCTTCCAGTGTTGCCATCGGGAGTAAATGTCCTATGAGTGATACCCTGCAGCTCTAAATAAACTGCCAAACAGTGCTAGAACTGCTGTGGGGTTACATTGCCTGGCCTCTGTTACACTGGAGGTCTGTAAGGGCTTGGTGTTTGTGTGATACCTCCTGCCATGTTTGTTATAACTCCTGTTTGTGTGATACCTCCACATTAAAAGGTGAAATCAAATGGTGCCATCTCAGAGCCCCCATGCAGGGACAAGTGTCTGAGATGAGCAGGCCTCTTGGCTGCTGATGAAGAGGAACAGGCTGTAGCAGTATCCAGGCATGGCATTTCCGATTATTAAATCTTCCAGCAAGGGATGAAAAGAATGCTGTGAGTAAGAAGGAAAAAGTAAAGGACAAAGGAGAGAGAGCTTTGTGTAGGGCTAGAGTGCAGATTAGAAGGAATACTTGTATTTAAGTGTTTCCATTCATGCAGTGTGAATCGTTATGAAAACTTATTTGGCGTTTTACCCAGTACTGTTAAAACTCTTTCCATGGAAACATGGAATCAAAAGCATTTAGTCTCGTGGTAGTTGCACAGATTCCCCTTTCTGTTATCGTTCTCAGCCTTCCCCTTCCACACACGCACCATTTTAGATGGTACATCTTCCCTAATTATGCCATTTTAATGCAGAGATGGAAATCTCAGCTTTTTTTCGCTGCTTTTAACTGCTTGGTGTGCTGCACACATCCTGGTGTGTCTCAGAGTGGCTCAGTTGTGTTGTGGAATGTTTCTGGTATCAAACTGCTGTTAAAACATCAGATGAGATAAAAGCCTGGATGATAACTGGATGTTTCTTTCCATGCAGCATCTTTGCTCACATTGAGCAGATTGACTCCTCTCTGGCTTTGTCAGGGATATCTTACCTGCTTCTTGGTCTGTGCTGTGCAGAGCAGTAATATAGTGCAATTTGGTGGTGATGGAAAGGTCTTTAAGGTTGGGATTGTGAGACAAGAATAGATGGCTGGTGTTGCAGTGGATGTTTAAAATATCTCAGTCTACAGAAGGACTGAGTGATACGGTATCTGAGCATACGATATCTAAAAGAAAAGCACTTGACTGGTATGGAAGGGATTGGGTTTGGCTGAGCAGAGGCAGCTGCAAGTCAGAATTAAACCCCTCAGGGACAGAGCAGCGCGCTGTGTTGTGTTTGGCCGCGATCGGCCGTGGCTGTCTTTAGTGTCACAGTAGCAAATTCATCAAAACTTTCAAGGAAAGGAAACATCTGAATTTTGGTAGATGTGTATTAGTCATCAGTCACACTGGAGAAGGGGTGGTATCTCCAAGTGCAGATGCTGTAAAAAGCATGGGCAGTAGTGATTTTTCTGTTGGGACCCCAAAGCAGGTAGGTGTAAGGGATAAGAAGAGAGTTTCTTCACACTGCTGCTTACCTCCTTCCATCGCTGGTTTGTTGTTTTTTACTCCTGTGGTCTGTGTTTTGGACTTCTGCTTTGGAATATCCCCAATATGGAGGCTGAAACAAGAATGTGACGGGGTTTTGCAATAGTTTAATAAAATATACTTCATCAGCGCTATAGGAATTAGCAAATGGGAGCAAATTCTAAACTGGGCTTCTTTCGCACTTAGTCTCTCACAGCTAATAACGTGGTTCTCCTTCCACCTTTTCTGCTTCACTTATGCATTAAATTTATGCCTAAATAAGCATATATTTGATGGAGCTAACTTTCTGATTTTCTCTTTAGCAGTGGTGAACTTAGCTGCTCCCTCCCTTCTTACTTACTTTGTTTATCATCTTAGTGCCAGCAATTTACTCAAGTGAAAATGAAGGCGGTAGCTGTGCCCAAGAGACTAATCCAAAAGACAGAGCCAATATTTCTGGGTTATCTTGTTTGCTTTCTCCTCTGTTTGTGTAGCTCGAATCAGAGGAACTGCTGCTAGCCTGTGTTTAACCTGAGTTATGCTGCTGCCTTTTCAGATCTGCAGAAGACTGATGTGTGGCTTATGATTTTCTCAGCCTAGTTAGATATTTCTTCTGCCTAAAGACTTTACCTTGATGTATATACCCTGATAGCATTACAGCCACGATAATAGTTTCACTGTATGCGCTTAGTTATTTGGGAGCATACTCTTACCTGTGGGAAATACAGCACCTTTGTCAAATACTGCATGCCTCCCTGTCCTGAATCATTTCCATCTTCTCTACTGCAAACACTAATCCTATGTTTGCAAATACCATGGTGCTGGGTCTGCCTATCTTTTACCAACTGGCTGTGTTCTCCCTTCTTATGTGTTGTCCTTCCAACTGGTGAGATAAGAGGCAGGAACGTGAAGCCTCACCCTAACTAACTCATTAGTCTGAGCCCTGGTACCAAGTCTGCTTAGCATCAAGTGACTTGTTTTTCTTCTGTCTGAGACTGTACTTACCTCCATAAATCACAAAAAGATCATAATCCTGACTTACTTTTGACACTGAACTTTTGCTTGGTTTCTTAACACAGCTGGACACATTAAATGCTGAAAAGTGCTTGGGAGGGACATTATTCCCAAACCCCACATTTTCAAAGGCTGGAGGTGCAGGTCTCTGAAGCATTGGTTTCAATCTGAGATCTTGTGCTTGGGAACACAGGAATCGCTTCAGCCCCTCCAAAGCACTACCGTGCAGATCGCAGTGATTCTTACCAAAGGCATGGACAGGGGTGGGATGTTCAAGTCTGCTGAGATTAAAGAAGTGTTTCTTGGTGGTTTGTTTCACTTATTTTAACTCACTGACCATGACAGGGTGAGGAAATGCATACTTAACCCTTGCCAGGAGGAGCTGGACAAGTCTTAACTTCAAATGCCTGCATGTAATGGGTAATAAAAGAGCAGTCATGTACCTTTTTTAAGGCTTTTAAAAAGGAGAGGGTTGGTTTCTCAATATTCCTACCTGCAGATGCCTGAAGGGAGGCATTGACTGTAAATTTTGGGGTCCCACACTATTAAAAAGGGAAGGGGAAAGGGTGAGTCCTTTGCTCCCTTCTGCATAGCCTAAAATGGGTCTTAGGGCATGTTGCAAATTCTGGTTTAAAATGTGTTTTAAGGAGACTTGGAGAGAAACCTCTGAAGGCTTTTTTGTTCTTAGCTGGATATTTGGGGGACAGGGGTAGATTTTGCTTGTCAAGACTTGTTTGTTATTTCTTTTCTGTCTTTGAGGAAGCTGAGATTTACGTCATATGCTGTAAACGATGCAAAAGGCACCCAGAAGAGTGTATATGGATCCTCTGCCTTTGTTATAAATCTTAGTATATAGACTAAATAAATAACTTCTTTCTGGGCTTACACTGCACCAGACAACAAAAATTTGCGTCTTGGAGTAGCTCCTAGAATTCTTTAATGCTGAAATATCTCCTCTGCTTGCAAACCTGGGGCTCTCCCTCCTTCAGATGAGTGGTTTCTGTTTGAACTGGCTTTTCTTGTGACTGTCCTTTCGGGCAAGGGTTGGCACAATTCAGTCAGTACCAGCGGTGACACTTGGAGTGCATGGCAGGGAATAAGAAGGTTCTAAGGTAGGATTAAACAAATCCTCTCTGTTAAAAAGAGCAAGGAGGGGGGAAATCTGTGCTTGGAGTATTGGCTTTCTCTGGCTCTCGACAGTTTGAATGTACACTGAAAAATACCTTTTAGAGAACTTTAAGAGCTTTATAAGTTGTTTCTTCTCTTTCAAAACATCAGAATTTATAGAAGAACTTTGCTTTAAGTAGAAGCTGAATTAAATGTTGAAAAATAGGATATTTCTGTTGAATTTATGGTTTTTCTTTAGTAAGTATTAATCTCCCAGGAAAAGTACATTCTGTTTTTACGCATGTATTATTGTGAGCAATGCGTGTTCCGTATCTGGTAAGTGGTACTGTCTGGAGCATCAAATACGTTTTGGCACTTAAAATACATAGTGTGTTATCTTTGATGGAGGATGTCAGCAGATGTCTGGACCTGGCAGGGAAATAGCAGGAGGGGAGGTAAGACAAACCTGGGGTTTATTGCAGAGCACTGTTGGAAGTGGGAAGGGGAGCCAGGGATATGGGCAGTGGAGTGTGCTGTGGCAAGGGGTTTAGCTCCTTTAGTGTGGGGCAGAAAGGGGATGTTTTAAGCTAGTACTTAGGTGAATAAGTGAGATAAGGTATGTCTCCATTTAAGAGCTGTATTTCCTTTATTTCTAGTCTGAAGTTTATGAGCAAGCCCAGACCTGAGGCACATTCAGACCTTTTTCCCCGAACTCCCAAGGCAGGGGAGGGAATGGGGTGCTGACTGCAGCAGCAAAGAGAAACCAAAGTCAGGAAAGGAGCCCAACTAATACTTTCTTCCAGTCTTACCGATTGACCTAGCCAAAAACAGCATAAAATAACAACAGCTGTTGAAGAAAGTTTAGATTGTGTGCCTGTATCCACAGATGTTTCCATAAGCCATTGAATTTTCGGTCGTCTCAACTTAAATGCAGTATGGGGGTGAAAAGGGGCGAAAGGGTAAAATACATCTAGGAGATGTTTCTCTACTTAGGAGAACTTTATAAGCTGTCAGTGAAGCTGTAAACAAAGTTGCAGCAAAATATATAGTGGCTTTTAGTTGAAATTGTGTCTTTTTGCTTGTTACTGGCTGCTTGGGTTAACAAAGAAAATATTTTTCTTTCAATAGCTTTCAGATCTTTCGCTGGGTATTTTTTCTTATGCGTCTGCATTAAATAAGCCCATTTAACAGAACCTGATCCTCGTATAAACATGGAATAATGACAGTCTCCCGCATATGGGTTTCATTAATTTTTGCATGTTTTGAAGTTGCCTTTTTTTTTTTCCCTCCAAAAGGCAAACTTCAGAAACAGCAGAGATTAATGCTATATAATAGCCAAAATGACTTGCTGAGCAGTCAGCAGTTCTAACTGGGGATAGTTAAATCATTTAACCATTGCATAACGAAAAGGATTGGGTTTTTTTTCCTGTTCAGAACGATGCTGTGTAATCCGTACTCCTCCCAGTTGCTGTTACTGGTTTGCTTTGATTGAACTGGCATCAGTTCTGCTGATTATCTGCAAAACTTTCTTGCTTCTGAGTCTTGGAAATGTTTTGGATTTTAGCCTCAAGGGACAACTTCAGAACATTTCCACCTTTCTTGCTAAGAAAACAAAACCAGCCCTTTGCTTATAGTCACTGGTGAGAAATTTCAGATGCTCCATTTTCCTTATCCTGCAGCTTCAGGATAGTCTGAATCAGAAGTATAATGCAGGGAAATTACAGGGCTCCCAGATATATTAAATGCTGGTTTTTGACATTCTGGCCTCCATTATTATAGAATTACAGAATAGTTACGGTTGGAAAGGACCTTAAGTTCATCTAGTTCCAACCCCCCTGCTATGCGTTGTCCACTGGCTCGAATTTCTTTATCTATTGATCGAAGCTGTTAAACATGTGGAAGTGGAGCAGCTTTGCAGGTGGGGAATGACAAGAAGGGAGCACAAACCCCAACCAGGTAAAGTTTTCCTAAACCATCTGTATTGGCCTGACATTTCCAGTGTTTGCAGGGACATTCCCTACCTTTCACTGAGTGGAGAAGAATGGGAGAAGGGATTGGATCCACTATTCTAGTTAGGAATTATCCTTGCCAGCAACAAATGTTATTGGAAAGGGACCTTTGAAAAGTTGGTAGAGGAGATGCACCATATGTTAGTTTATAACCTTAGAAATAAGTATGTCATTATTTTTCTGGGATAATGTCAACAGCTGAGAAAATTACTCACTGATGTCAATGCTTCCACATATCTGGCTGTTAATTATACATATGTTCTATGTCCTGGAATTCCTTTAGGAATATTTTATGAATTGGGGCTGAAGAGGGGAGCATATTCAGCATGTATTGGTATAGCGGTCCTTAACGATGGCTTTGTGGACTCAATAAATCCTCACCCTTGCATATACATCTATAGGCCAGAGGGGTAAAAGTAGGGTAAAAAAATGGTAAAACAAGGTTTCTTCCACTGGTTCAACATTCTCTCCTGGGCTCTTGAGCTGTAAAGACATGTTTGTTTAATATTCTTTACAGAAGACTACCAGGGAAACGGATAAAACAGCAAGCAAATGAATACTCATGTGGTCCTAGCGCAGACCTCCCAGGCAGGAGCTGGAATCCAAATGCCTCCTCTCCAAGTTTGCATTGGATTTTGTTTCAAGTTTCCAAATGCATGTAGAGAGGGCATGAAAATATTGGTTGGATGTGAGTGTAGGTAGGAGAGTGAGCTGGAGTATCTATTAGTGCTGGGGAGAGGGGGGCTTGGCTGCGCTCAGAGCATCTCACCCATCGGGTCTGAGATGCTCCTCCCTACAAAGCAAACAGAAACATTGGAAGGGCAAAACAAATACCACAGCGTCTTCAATCCCTGGCCTTCACTAGCAGCCAAGCAAAAAAAACTGACCTGGGAAGATGGGTGGGTGCCTCTGTACAGTGCTCTGCTCCCCCACCACCTCCCCTCCCAGGTTTTCAAGTTACAAGATGAAAGAAGAAATAACTTTTTCCCTTCTGACAGAGTGTCCAGCCAGGACAATACACTGGGTCGTGTGTGCTCCCAGGGGCTGAGTCCACGGGACTTCAGTTAAAGGGGAAAGGCAGAAAAATAACAGAGGGAAGCTGAATCATTTTCTGGCATGATTTATTCATTTGAATGACCCTTCTCTGTTTTTCACTTAGATTACAGGGCCTTAAACTGGAGGCATGAAAGAATGGTAAAAGTTGAATAATTTCCTCAGTTCAAGATGTGTCATTTTTATATTGTCTATTAATTTTCCTCACTGATGCCATACGTCATTTTTGTTGCGCTTTATCTGCCAATTCATCTACGTCATCTGTTATCCTGTCTCTGTTTTTAGCTAAATACATAAGTTCTTCAGATAGGAGCATCTATCAGGCATATGATGTCACTGATGTCATGTTGTAGCGAAGCATCCCGGAGTGG
>JAVHNF010098594.1:0-10464 GCA_034783455.1 Micropsitta finschii | reverse complement strand
CGATCTTGTGAAGGTCTACTTTGGGGCATAGCCAGACAAGGCATGAGATGTACTGAATGTGGTGTCAAATGCCATGAGAAGTGCCAAGACCTCCTAAATGCTGACTGTCTGCAGAGTGAGTATTTCGTCACAGATAAAGCTTTGCAGTACATAGCACCTTTTGATTTTATGTATGCACTCAGATATTCCCCAAAATGAAGAACCAGATCATCAGAAATTAGTGAAAGCGTCTTGGTATTCATTGGCTAAGGAGCTTTTCAGAAACTTCATGAAATATTGACTTTTAATATTGGTTTTGTCCTTGGAACTTGATGAATGTTGCTGGTCAGTTACAAAATAAACTTTGGCAGCACCACTATATTATTTACTTTCTCCTACCAATGTCAACGTCCAAACCAATTTGTTACGTGACATAAAATAAATATTTTATTTAACTTAGAAAACAAGTAACCTTAAAACAGATAAAAAATATTCCTAATACTTACTGTAGTCACATTCGTGTGCTATAAAATATGCAAAAATACGGAACAGTAAATAGGATAGTTTCACAAGTGAGAAAAGAATGCTACCTGTGAAAAGCAAGTATTATAAAAGTATATTGTGCAGCATGAATATGATTGTTGGTGGTGAGTTTTCAGAAGTCTATCAAGTAGAGAAGGTACTTGTGAGTAGCTTCTTCAGTAAGTGTAAATAATTTCTGTTATCTACAGAACAGCTGAGCTGCTTTTGATGGTGCCACAACCATGGAGATGACATGAGAGATGTATCCATCCGTGTATTAGTTGAATCTTGGCTAAAACCTAAAACTGAAAAGCTACAAAAGATATGCAGATTTAAAGTATCCTTTTTATCTTCCTTTTCACTTATCTGAAGAAACACTGAGCCCAGGGGTTTGCTGGCCCATATCACCAGCCCCAGAAAGCATAACAAATGCTTAAAGAACCATATTGTCTTTGAAGAATTTTTACAAATGTATAAGTGGTAGTGCTGAGAGAGAGCCTGCAAAAAACAAGTAGGATTGGCAGTCATCTGTGGTGTCAAGTTTGAAAGCATTGAACAACTGATTCAACCTCTAGGAGGCAAACTGCAGATAAAAAAATTATTTAACACACCTAAGGGATCCAGATCTTCCCATTACTATACAAATATTTTTGAGAACCCCGTCACATTTTTTTGCAAAAGATTAATTGTTTGGCAAGTTAGAATGTTATATTATTTTGAAAATTATCTTCATGTGCTTTGTTTCATTTATGTTAAAATATTTAACATTTCACTAAAAGAATTAATTGAGCAGTGTAGTTGTTGGTTGTATAGGAAGGCTTATGTTAACAGTATCATAAAGTGAAATGAATGTGGTTCATTGTGGTTATTTTTGTTACAGTCATCCTTTTGGCCATCTCATAATCACTAGGACATATTGGCCTCCAAGCTTTTGTAATTTTCTTTTTTTTATATGCTTAATGATTGCTAATGTAGACTGTAGACATCTCAAGCTCTTTCACATCAATATCTAAGCTTGTTCTAAATTAGATTTAAGAAAAATCAGTAGTACTTTCATTAAACCGCTCATCTTCAACAAGATTCCCTTTCTAATAGTAGGTTTAGTATTAAATCAGAATTGATTTTAATCATGTTGAGTTTGTATCAGTCCCTAGGGTAAAGGGCTTGTTCACTTCCTTTGCAATATAAGTTAGAATATTGTCTTAATTAGTCTGATCAGTACTGCATGAAAAGAGCTGTTGATAGACTGTCAGCAATAGAGGATGTGAAAATAGCTGCAATAAATAATTTAGTATAAATAGAAGCCTATTCTGATTTTTCAGTAAAACTTAAAGCAGATTTCTTTTTACTGCAAATTCCAATTTTATCTGTACTGTCTCTGAAAGCAGCAAGGTTTTCAATAGGAATACTTTATTGCCACTCAGATTGTGTCCATGGTTTATCATTTCATCATGATGTTTTATCTGTACTTTTAAAGTAAGGGCAGAAAATAGAAAATGAAAAATGTTGCTTTCCTGCATCTTGCAAGAAGTACCTGTCACTCTTTCCAGGCAGCTCAGCAATCATCTCTTTTGTGATAAAATCTCTTAGAGAATTTTTAACTGGTATTTGGTTTCATGGTAGCATTTAATTCATTTTCTACCAATTCATAGTATTTAAGTATGTAAAACTCTATCGCTAGAACTTTAGTCTTCTGCATTAAAAAAATTAGCTGTTCAAAGAGATTTTCAGGATTTATTGAGATCTTCCTAAGTCATTGCAAGCTGAGAGTGCCTCAACAAAAATGTCATCAAAAGATGAGAAGGATGTTTGACAGTAGTGTAGAGAAGGAACTGTGTTCCTCATTATTATTATTGAAAAATCTGAATTCTAATTGTGTGGTGAGTGGTTCAACATAATTTTGTCTTAATTTTACTATCCATTAAAAGGGAACAATAATACTTTGATCCTCCCAGGCATGGAGGATGGCTAGCTGGGTGATGTTTTCACAACCTTTTGGGAGGACCAAGTACTTACTGCTGCTTGTGATAACAGCAACACATTGTGTGATGATGATTGTCACACTCAGTGCTATGAGCCCTTGAGTAGTGTTTAACAACATGAGCTAAAATTCAGCAATACCTGTAGTAAGGGGTTAATGTGTCATTGATTACAGAATTTGTAGCTTTCTTGCATCTTGCTTGATATGTCAGTCTTGTCAAGACTTGAAATAACTTCTTTAGCACTGCAGAAATCTTTTTGCTTCCAACATTTGTAAGACCATTTTAACCACACCGATGATTCTTTTCTCATGCCCAACTGCAAGATGGACATTTGTTTTTTTCAAGAGTACACTTGGATTATTCCAATACAATATGTATAGCAGAGACATTGAGCAGAAACACTTTCCTCATTTTATAAGGAGAACTTCACTTTGACTTTTAAAGGGCCTCTGAAATCACTATCTTTAGAGAGAGAAATCTTTCCAGATATCTCCTGGGAAAGACTGTGAATAAAACCTTTAATATGTCCCAGACAAATCAGCAAATAACCTGAGTATTTTCTTTGCTTTCTGACTTAATTTATAGGTTAGACCCTTAAGTTTAATATCACACAAGCACGGGTCTGGTGCAATATTGCTTGCAGAAATTCCCTGTATGGTTCCAGTGTTAGAATTCTTGGAAAAGCACTCACTTAAATCTGTACAGCTGCAACCAAAGTACAAAGCTTAAGTACATGTCTACACCTTGGTAAGCAGAGCATGGAAGAGTGGCTTTAATAGCCATCAGAAGACTCCACTCCTAACATAGAGCTTTGTGAAGCTCTCTTTTGTTGATGCATGATGTTTAATGAAGGGATGGAGTGCACCTAGTGATCCAGACTGAGGATGTCAAGTCAGCATTACAGTTAGGATGGTCCCAAACTAATATAAATGCTTAAATCCAGGGAATGCTTACATTCAGTAGATTTTTGAATGCTTTGTTAAATGGATTTATGTGATCATTAACTTTTTATTAACACTGTTCCTGGAAGGAATGAAAAACTTTCCATGAGTCAGGCAGCATCAGCAAATACTGAGATGTATCTGGAAACAGTCAAGAAAGTCGCTATGTCTATTTCTTTCTCCTGTTTATTAGATTTCCACTGTGGGAGAGCATAGCAGGTGTCTAGATTAATGTCCTTATTGTCAAACTAAAAGTTCTCTGAAAAAAAATGCATTTTAGGAAACATTACCTTGTTTAAATACTGTTTCTGTTAAGTTGGGGGAGTTTTTTGTTCTAATGAGAAAAATATGGTTTGTTGTACCATCCTACTCCAAAAGGAGAAAAAGGAATGAAAATATTGTTACATCATGCTGACTTAGAAGATTAAAAAATTATTTGAAGAATTATTCATATATGTTTCACTGAAGCGCTAGTAACAAGTAAAGGGCAGGCAGACCTAGATACTGCACACCTTTACACACCTTTCTGGAGGAGTCAGCATGCATAATTATTTCGGAAAAGTTGCTCGTATGTTTGGGTAGTTTCGCAGTACAGGTCAGCACTGAATAATACTGATTTCCAGGTATAAAACGTACTTTATTGAAGTTGAATATTAACCTGTCATGTTAAACTGATAATTTTAGGTATTGCAAAGAATAAATATAAAAGGATTGATATCATCCCGATGAAACAAACATCCTTGAGTACTGCAGTACTAGCAATTGTCTGGGGACTTTAAAGGAGAAGAACTAAGATAACAATTCTTGTAAAAATGTTTTGACCTTTTCTCTTATTTCAGGAGCTGCTGAGAAGAGTTCCAAACATGGTGCAGAAGATAAAACACAGAACATTATCAGTGCTATGAAGGAAAGAATGAAGATCAGAGAAAAAAATAGACCAGAAGTGTTTGAAGTGATCCAGGAGATGTTTAATATTTCCAAAGACGACTTCGTACAATATACAAAAGCAGCAAAACAAAGTGTTTTGGATGGCACATCCAAGTGGTCAGCAAAAATAACAATTACAGGTAAATTTTCTTCTGAACTGTTTGCTCTAAGAGCCCTTTCTTTCCTAGCCTCCTGCTTCGGGCATAAAATTTATTATAATTAGACCTGAAACTGTGTTCAGTTGCGTACTTGGTGCATCCATAAATGGTTGAATTTATAGCATGCTAGCTGGAAGGCCTTTAAGTTACAGCTGTTGGCAAAACTACTTTATATTCCACTGCTTTAGGAAGGAAGATAAATAGTCTTGTTGTCTCCTCTTTGTCCTAACCATGTCTTCTGTGCTATTGCTGAGCTTTTTACCACCAACTGCAAGAGTTCACGATTTTGTTTATGGGTTTTTAATTACTCTGATGCTAGGAATGTTAATTGCATCTTGCAGTTCCGAACCCAACTTATTTGAAATTCATCATCCATTCTTCATTTGTTGAAAATGAATGTTTGGAAGTGTTTCCATTGTTACATGGTTTTGCTGCTAAAACCAGTGTGTGTCACCTACAAAAACTCTAATCTGTGCACATAAAAACTTGGAAATTGAATTTTCTACCTTTTTAAAAAACTTCCAAATAAGGAGTTCCAGTGGGGTTTGAACCAGTTTGTCGAAACACTTTGCAATTAGTTTGCAAGAACAGCTGGCTGACACCAAGCAAGATAGAAATTTAAAAGCTGAATTGCAACAAAAATCTTTGCATTGTTGTTGGATGGGATTAAAAAATGAGAGTTCTGATTCAGCAAGTGCAGCCATTTGGATCTGCATGTTTTTGTTAAGGTATCTTTTTCAGCTATGGCAGCTGTTATAACTGAGAACAAAAATAAACTGGACTTAGACCCACATCTTCAAATCACTGTGTCACAAAGTGTTAAAATTTTCAAAACTAAGCACAGTCAATCACATTTCTCTTGCTAAATATAATAATAATATTCTTTTGCGTGACAGCCAAAAGGGGGTTTCTTTACATAAAAATTATCTCTTTTTTTCTTTTCTGGTATTGTATATGTTTTATAATGTACATAATTTATTAGTACAGTGGTACATTTATAACATATATAATTTATAAAAGTATTTGGATTGTATGCTCAAAAATTTTTACTGTAGTACTTTTCAATTCTGTGGCAGTTTTTTAATATATCAAGGAAGGATCATTGAGAGATGAAATGGCCATTTGCCCATGCTGAAATTTAAAGCTGGCATTCAGGAGGGAAAGGAGAAAAGCATCTGTCAAGTGAACCATGAATGAATTATTCTGTGAGAGTTGATAGGTGTGTTATTAGTTACGTATGGCTCTGTAGTCCAAACTAAAGCCCATTCACACTTAGGGGAGTATGTAAAGCATACACAGAGCTGAGAATAGCAGATATGTGCCAGGAGAAATCAGGAGAAAATCTGAGATTGTGAGTTAGATGGATTAGGAAAAAGGGAGGCCATTCTGAAGGTTGTGAGACAGTGTGTGAAACACAAAAGAACAGCTGTTGAATTTTGGGACTGTCACCAAGCACAGGGGATATGGAGAGATACATAAGGGAAAATGCTTAATTCATTCTTACTTTTAGTTCTGCCTGGAAAGGACACTCAAGGCTGCCTTGTATTCAAGCCAGTGTAATAGTTAGCAATTCTGGAAGACACTGGCACTTAATTCTCCTGTTAATAGGAGAGGGATGCTTCCTTGCCTTTTAAAAATTTCCCTTTGGATTTGCAGTGAACAGGGAAGACAAAATATGTTGCAGCTTATTCCTAAAAGGTTAGTCTTTTCAAGAATGAGAGCTGATCTGCTAAGTAAGAAGGTGCCATTGTTATATAATCATTTTTCTGAGCACACTGGGGGGGAGCTTCATTATCCAGAATGATTTGCATTACAGAATTTTAACTGAATGTTGCCACCAAGACAGTTAAAATATGTGCAAAGAAATAAAACCAAGCTCTGCTGATGCTAGGGGCCATGGCATGTGTTTTAGCTGCAGCTCTCTGGGTTCAGTAGGCTGCTACTTGATAGTTCTGTTTTCTGCTGAGATTTCTAGTTTATGAGTTATGATGGAAAATCAGGTTGTGTGTATTTTTATTTGCCACAAAATGCACATACAGTAACTATACACGCACATTAACTGTCAGAAAGGCTAACAAATACATGAGCAGCTAATGATAATTAATCTGAACTGTCACCCTGTCTGTGATAGAATAGGAAGCAATCTGAAAATCCTCATGGTACATCTCTCACATGAGGAAAACAAATGACAAAGTCATAACCATGCCTCTCCTGTTTAGTTTCATAATCCACAGTGCAGATTTTTGCCAATGGGAGGTATTTTTTTGGAAATTTTAGTTTGGATCTTCGGAGAAATTTTGAAAATCATGATTCATTTATTGGGGGTGGGGGTGGAAATTTTCAGGATGATTAGACTCAAAGTTATACAACAATATCACATTACTTGCAGTGCTGATTAAACAAGTTTGAGAAGCATATCTGAGTTATGAATGGCAAAAAAATAAACATATTTGCTTTGTGCTCTGCAGTGAATCTTTAAATTTATTACCCTATTAAACCATATTTGTAAATTTTATACAGTCCAGAGGATAGTTAGACAAGGCTTGTCAATCTCCAGAGCAGCAGGTGCTGAGAAAATTCATCTGGAAAGCTTTGTTTGAGGAGACCTCAGTTTGAGGGCTTTATTTCCTGTTGCTGTTGTTAGTGTCTCATTTGTTTTTTGGCAATGAAGGCTGTGAGGCTAAAGCATATTTCTTTCCTTTTGCTGCAGTTCTTTGTGCTCAGGGCTTACAAGCTAAGGACAAAACTGGCTCAAGTGACCCATATGTTACTGTGCAAGTTGGCAAAACCAAGCGGAGAACTAAGACTATTTTTGGAAACTTGAATCCAGTATGGGATGAAAAATTCTACTTGTAAGTATAGAAGCTATTGTTGTTCCTTGGTTTGTGAATTTACATTTAGGTAACATAGTACTACCAAGTAAAATAATTACTCAGTTGGAAAATATTTGTTGTCTATATTATGCATGTTCATAGCAATAATAAATTAACAAGTTCTGAAGGGAAAGAGCATAGAAGTGACTTTATGATATAGTAATCATACAGCTCATAATTATGTCTTTTCGGGCATCTGTTGGTATTTATTTTCCTTTTTTAAGGAACTTCAGTAATAGTTTTCACACTCAAACCTTGCATACCAAATGTTTGCACTATAAACGCCTTTCTGTCTCTGATACTCACCATGTAAGTTAAATGCATTTTTATTCAGTATGACTTTCCTAGGTGAAACTGGGGAAAGTGATAGTAACTGATATGCTTTAGGCTCTGTCTAATCTTCCCAAGACCGAGAGCTGTCCAGAAGTGTCTGATGTGGAGAGTGTGATCCTTCTGTCTCCTTTCTTTGGCCACAGCCTCTGAACTGAATATGGCATAGTTTGTTGTCAGCATATGACAGAAATTCAATTCTGACTGCAAAGTAGATGTTTCGGTCTTTAATACACTGACTACAGTTTGAGTATAATTTCATGCCAGTTCAAGTTCTGGCAGTGTTCCTGGAACTTCTTTCAGAAACACGTTACAGTACAAGAAATTCCAATTCACAGGAACTATACTGTTACTTTCCTGAAAATATTGCCTTGGGATACAGCACATTCCTGACTGAGAACATGTTCAGTCTGATCATAGTATCAATTTGCTCAGTGTTATTCCTCTATAGGTAGCAAAAGTATTTCAGCATTTACTCTTTATGTAGCTTGATTACCATGTGCTCAAGTATATGATGTGCACTTAGCTACTATTATTAAAGTCAGTTAAGGATTCTGAAAAGCTAATATAAACCCTAGATTTCCTTTGGAAATTTTTAAGTGAAAGCGAGGTCTTTTAAATTGTTCAGAGAAGTCCCAGTCTACCCTGAGAGCACCTACCACAATGTTATCACATGAAGTTAGTAGGTGTGTTATGGAAGCTGTGTGAAAATGGTAGTATAGTAAATTAGGAAAAGAAGAAATTACAATAAAAAAGGATATACAACTTCAGTGTTTGTTAAATACAACAGATTTGTTTGCATTTCTACTGAAAATATATGCAGACTGTTGACACATAATCTAACCTTGCTAGTACATTATTAAAATCTAATATGTTTGTACCTAATAATGGTATTCAAAACTGTATGTTAATTTGACACAACTTGATGAAAATCTGTATCAGTGATGATAAAAATGATGTGTCATTTTTTTTAAGCAACCCTAAATTTACAAAGCAGTAACAGAACAGCTCAGAGTCCTGCAGACTGCCCAGATAAGATTCAGAATCTCTAGTTAGTCACTGTGAGCAACAGACTTCAAAATAACCACTCATCACAATGTAAATAATTGTCTTCAAGCCATAATACTGCTTAGTTTCTCTTACCTTCCTTTCCTTCTATAAGGAACATGTTAGTTGTCATTATTACTATCTGTGTAAACAATTGAAACAATGTTAGGGTTCAGCAATTTGAAATAGACCTCTCTTTTCTTCAAGAAGGTGCAGTGTTGTAACATGAGAGGTTACCTTCTTATGTAGCACATCTACTTGCCTGGTTTTGAAGGGTTTTTGGTTTGTTGGCTGGTTTTGTTTGTTTTGACTAAAATCTACTACCTTATTGTTGAAGAGGTTATGAGTCACTAGTGAGTTTGAAAGATGTATGACCCAGATGCCAGTCCTATTTGCCTGGAAAAGTAGCAGGCATTCCAACTATATTAAACAGTGGATGCCCATTCCTTTCACAGATTCAAATGCCAGTACTAGAATAGTTAATTCAGAGAAAACACGCACTCAGAAACTTTACAGGCTTCCCCTGTAGGGATTGTGTTTTATTTTTGAGTTATTTGTATTACTCCAGTAACAGTTGAAATTTCATACCTCATTGTATCACTGTGAATAACCAAAGGTAAGAGGTAGTTACTTTCTTGCATTTAAATGTATGAGTTAGATAATGTTAAAAGTTGGATGAGCAATTCATTAAATTTGATATGAAGTTTTAAATATATTTGCTCAAAGATATGAGCAAGGCTACCATTAAATCCCTGGAAATGTGAAAATATGATAACCTTTTTTTTCACTCAGCACTAAGTATTACTGTCATTTGCTGCTCTAGCAATAACATTAATAATAAAAAAAAACCAAAACCTTAGTGTAGCATAAATCTCCCGAGTGTCTGCTTTGAACTGAATACATTTTCAATCACTTCTGTGGCACTTGTGCTTTCTAAAATAGTCTTCTTATTTAATGCATTGGATTTCAATTGAAAGTATATGAGAATTTGTAAAGTATATTAAATAAATTATAAATGTTTAACCACAAGATTAAAATGGAAATAGATCAATATAACTATTCCATTGACTCAGGAAGTTTCATTTAAATTAGGCTCTACTAGTGATATTTGATAGTCCTATTTAAAATAAAATACTAATCATTGTTATAACTCCTAAATGATAAATTGCAGAAATAAAATACATCTCAAGATTCCACAATCATATATTGACTCATAATACCAAAACATGCATTTAAATCTCCCCATCTGTTCCAAAACAGAGACTTGGAAAAAACATTGGCTCCCCACTGCGCATTTGCTCTGTCATAGCAGATAGAGTGAGGGCAGTGTTCCTGTTTGCAGGATCACACATAACCCTAATATGATTGGATGGTAAGCAGAGAGTGAATATTTCTAACAGAAAATAATGTAACCCTCTGTTAAATGACCATGGAATACTGTCATAGATTTAACATGGGAACTCATAATCCATAACCACATTAGAGCCTACCTACAACTGTGTGCATCTCAGCAATAAAACCCAAGGATATCACAGGAAGAATACATATTTCCTTGAAATGTATATCTTTTTTTATACACAAGATAGAGAAGTAAATAGGACAGAAGATGCTCCTTTAATTAGTGTAATACAGGTGGTAAAGGCTTTGATCTTGTCTGTTGGTATTATTAAGTCAGTGATAACAGAGCAACTTTTATTTTTTTCAA
>JAVHNF010098575.1:5949-23280 GCA_034783455.1 Micropsitta finschii | reverse complement strand
GGATAACACCAAAGCTCTATTCTTGTACACTGCACTATTTAATTGTGGCAGTGTGGCCTATAACTCCCACTTTTCAGGTAAGCCAAAGAAAGGACCAATGATGTCTCATCTGAAACCCAAGCTTTGTTTCTAGCTCACCCGTCCCAAAGTGAATTGCACCAGAGAGTTTTGTTAAATGACATGAAAGGGCCATGTTCCCTTCTGCTGCAGTATCTGACCTTGTTGGGAGTAACAAGAATCACAGAATGGTTTAGGTTGGCAAAAACTTTAAAGAGCATCTATTTCCAACCCTCTGCCATGGGCAGGGACACCTTCCACTAGACCAGGTTGATCAAAGCCCCATCCAACCTGGCCTTGAACACCGCCAGGGATGAGGGCTTCACAGCTCTTGGCAACCTGTTCCAGTGTCTCAGCACTCTCACAATAAAGAATTTCTTTCTTATCTAATCTGAATCTATCCTCTTTCAGTTTAAAGCTATTCCCTCTTGTCCTGACCCTACATGCCCTTGTAAACTTCCCTCTCCAGCTTTCTTGTAGGCCCTCTTTATGTATTGTCAGGCTGCTCTAAGGTCTCCCCAGATAAGCTCATAACCTAATAAGCTCTTGGGTTTGTCAGCAGAACTAATTTGAGTCTCCCTGCAGAATTTGTTTTGGTTTGCCATTTACTATGTTATCTTCCTTATGGAGATTTCTGGGGAAAAATAAAATCAGACAGCTCCTGTAAGTTTTAATCCAAGTGTAATTACAGACTGCCAGTCAACTGGCTGGTCAGAAGGGGGCTGTGACAGGGTTATTGTTGGTGCAAAATATCCAGCTGTCTTTCTGAAGCTGTCTTATTTAGTGGGAGCTCAGCTAGCTGGGTGATGGGAGTAGACAGAAAAAATACATCAGTTAGTGAGAAATGAGTAGTTTTATACCAGCAGATTGATGTAAGTTAGGATTTCAGAAAAGGTATGAAACCTTAAAAAAAGACAAGGCTACTGGAGGTGAAGTTACGAGGTCTGTCATATATCATCTTTCTCCTTTCTTTTTCCTATTTTCTTCTCATTCATCTGCCTTTTTTTTTTCCCGGGGAAGGACAGAGTAGCCCTGGACCATGGGAGATGTTAGTTAAGAAATGCTCACAGTTTGTTCTTAAAGGCATGTGGCATCTTTCTCAAATCTTTTCTTTCTTACTTTGTGCAAAGCACAAAGCCTAGATTCTGATTAAGTGGTCTGGATATTTTTCTTTCTGGTTTCCCTGACCTTGGGATCAAGGAACACCTTTTACTGCTGGCCAATGGAAATAATGCCGTGAGCATCCATTATAGCTTGTAGGGACCTTTATAATTTGAAAAATGTTTATATTTTAAGTTCGGTGGACATCTTGGACTTCAGGATTTTTTTGATGTCATAATAAGACTGGGCAACTGTTTTTATCCTCTCTTGCAACTGAACTTCTGACAGCTCTGGAAGTGTTGCATGTTCTCAGTGTATACTGTCGGCTGTCAGTACTCTTTCTACTGGTACAACATTCGCTTCTGCTGAAAAGGGCAACTAGTACCTATAGCATACAGCTAATTTTTATTTTACTGTGTTAAGTGACCACTTAACTGCATGCAGATTAACTGCCCTGTGGCAGATTCTTGAGGCATTTGAGCACCAACTCTCACGTTTCACTGTTCTGTTAATGCTCTACAAATTATCTCTCCATTGGCTTATAGCCATTATATTATCCTTCATTTATCTGTATTAACCTGTACTTGTCATTTAATAACTTTAATGATCTAAATCCTCTGTCTCTAATTATATTGGCTGTTCAATGTAAATATAGATCAACTGTGAACTTGTAAATTTATAGGACTTTTACCTGTGTCCCTCCAAGATATGTCATCACTTTCTTTATTAACTTTCTGCTGTCAGAAGCATAAAGCATTTGACTCAGCCCTGAATTCTTAGAGCTCCAGCAACATATATTTTCCAAGTTTGTAAATCTGCTTGCTGTCACCTCTGAACAGCTAGCATTTAATGCTTTCTAGCATTTTTTTTTTCCAGAAACTGCTGTTGATGATTTATCTTAATCTCCTAAAATATAAACTTTTAACCTCTCCAAAACAGAGTGGGTTTTGGAAAAAAGTGTCCCAGCCTCAAGTATGTTTGCTAAGTTTCTGCCTGTGTTGGTGTAGTTCATCAAAAATCTTCCATAAGCTTTTGCTGCATCTTCAGAGCATGCGATATCACTGTGCAAAGACGACACAGAATTGCCCTTCCCAAATGGCATTACTCACTAGGCATGGCTGAGGATCTCAGGTGGAAGTGTGCTCCATTCCTACTCCTTCTATCACAACACACAGTGGGGTTTTGAGTTTATTTTATGATTTTATAGAACAGCTGTCTTGATTTTTGACATGGTCTTCTGCTTTTCCCAGTGTAAATTAGTTTGTCTTTTCCCACTCCTAATTACGTAGCTCGGATGCATGCATTGTACATATGATGAGATTGGGTCCTACTTGCAGGCATCCTCTCCGTGATTTGGTTGGATTTAAGCTTTTTTCAGATTTTAAACCATATTAAGATATCTGCTGCCTCTTATGAAACATATTTATATTTATCTATATATGTAGTGTCTTTTCCAACCCTAACTATTCTATGATTCTATGTTTCTATGTATAGATATATCTACATACACAGAGGGTACACTTTGAGAGGAAAGGTGCTGTAAAAACCATATTGGATTATTTTATTTTTCATATGAAAAGAAAAATGGGGACTCTGTCTTCAAAATTCATAAAAATGCTTATTTGTTTTTCCAGAAGCCTGGAGAGGCTTATTGTGTATCATTCCTATCTCTTGAGTAAATATATTAGTCATTCTTAAGGAAAAGAGTATTATTGACTTGAATGATTAGAAAAAGCTCTTTCAGAATCAGTTTAGCTGATAAAGTAAATAAATACTTAAATGGTTGGAGGCAAAAAAAAAGGAAAAGAAAAACCAGTCAAGCACAACTTACTTTGCGTCCTTGATATGTGCATGTGTGTACATATTAGAAATCAAGCTTTGTGGAACATATATTAAATAATTCTGATTTGTATGTTTAAATAAACACTGCATATAGGCTACAGGCAACTTCCAAAGTAAGGGCATATTCAGGAGTGTAAGGCATTGCTAGAATTGATCATTGTCTTTTGGGTTTATCTCAATACAAAAGTTGAAAAGCACAGGCTGATTTTTGCACACATGAAGGGGGAAGTTGGGTTTGCATTTGCTGTTTTTCTGGGGCTTTGTTTTTTCTTCAGTTGGGGAAAGTGTCTTCATTCTTCTAATCAATTTCAGTGTTTTAGGATAAGATACGTTGATGGGTTTTGTTTGCATAATGGTCTCATAGAACCAGGCACCATTTGTGTTGGACCCACGACATGACATTATTAAGATGTTTAGCACTGAAGAGGCTGATTTCCCAAAACTGTTCAAACACCTTTAAGGAGGAATAAATTCAGAGCTGTGAATTTTAGCATTCACCCTTTAAGGCTGATGCTTGTTATGTATTCTTTCAGAATTTCTTTTCGTGTTCATCACAGCGTTTTTTAAGACTGAGATAATTGCTATATCAAATATTCCTGCCCTCTGACAGTACATAGATAATAATGATGTAAATGCATTCACCCTTCTGCTTCTCACAGTTTAGCTATAATTTTTAGAGCATAATTTTATGCATCTCTCTGGGAGTTTCAGTTAGAAGAGGCAGCACCACGCAGTCTTTTGTAGGACTTGGAACTGCACAGTACTGTACAGTATCCGTGCATGCCAACTAAAAGGTTGGGATAATCCCCAAATAATTGACATTGTTAAGATTGTCTGGAAATAACAGCATTATTGGCAACATGCAACAACCTTCAGTTTGTGCATTGGTTCATGCATCTGCACTACAGTGTATCTTAGAAACCTGACCTTTTCACATAGTTGTAATAGAATTGTCAATGATTTGCGTTATAAGTAGTATGGAAAGATCTATACAGCTCTGTTGCTCTAAAAGCATGAAGCTGCCACATAGATGAAGATTTTAACTGGCAGGAAAACATCAGAGTCATGGAGGAACTTGAAAAATTACAGCAAGCAGATATCAATGATATCAAGCAGAACTAATTAGTTCTGCTATGGGCTAATGTTACCTTTTCTCCAGTCCTGGGCACCTTCATTTGCAAACCAAGTGAGGAAATAAGTCTTTGTATCATTTATAAGTTTGTATATTCTTTATTTATTAATATTTTTGTTTGACTGCCTTGACCTTCCAGCTAAAAATCAAGTTTCACTGTCATCAGTGAATTTTCAGAGTAGAATAAGTATATGAGGAGGATCTGTGCATAAATGTGTCGATTTGTGTTTGCAAACTTACTGTGAGATTATGTTATCTCCATTATATCTCTTTGTTCAACTTTTGTTGTTATTTTAGCCCAAAAAAGGCCAAAGATCATCAACTAAAGTGCATGTAGAGTAAAGCTGCTCCTGTAAAATTGATGATCCATCCAATTATTTATCTATAGAGGCTGCTGGGAAGAAATGCAACTATCTCAGTTCTCAGACCCCTCTGCTAGGTTGAACTTCATGGCTGAAGGTTTAATCCCTAAGTGTCATATCAACAATTCATTCTGTGATATTCTGGCTGACATGCTCTCCTTCCTTATTTATTGATGTCTTCAGTCATCGACAATGAGAGGAAAATACACTATTCGTCAAAGTGACGGTGTTTTACCCTCACTTACAGTTGATGCTGCTGTCACATTGATGGTTGGAAAATAAATTCAATCATTATAAAAAGCTAAGAGTGTGAACTTGCCAGTGACAGGAAGAAGATGAAAAAAAAAAACCCACAGTAACTTGCTTAAAATTGGTGTAATAAAAATAGAACTGTTTCCTATAGAGATATTTTTGAGCTTTGTTTATAAAATTCCAAGCCATTTAAGCCATTTATTTTGTAGTTATTCCTTTGAAGGGAGATCTGCTCTTCACACTCGTTTGTGTCTGTGCAAACATATGGATAATTTTTAGCAATAAATACTCATTATCATTTCACCTTATGCTACTTGGTTGCTTGTTGATTCTTTTCCCTCTATGTTTAAGGGATTTTGCTTTGGGTTTTCTCACCCAAATTATATTGAATGCAGGTATCTGTGTATTGTAGTATTTTGTGTGCTTTGATGAGGCATAAGCTCAGTATAGTTTCATCCAATAAGTCCTTTGACATGCAAACATAGGCAAAGCTCTCTTGAATTACTTTCTTAGGCTACCATTTGTATAGCTGTACTGCACCTTACAGCTTTTTAAACTCAATAACCACATATCACCTTTGGGAGGCATTGTATATACAGCTAAAAGTAAAGAGCAGCAAGCCAAGAGGGACAAGATAGCATAATGAGGATGTCAATTTGTGGTCAGATATCTGAGGAAATATTTATCTTACTTGTACTGCACTTGGCAATAGATAGAGAAATATATATGTAATGAATTTCCTTAGACTTTATCTGGCAGAGTGTGTGCCTCGTGTTAAATGCATTTAGAAAAAAGAATTTGCTTGTCTCAAATTTTTGAACTTTGAGGTTATTCAGCGGCTTTGAATGGTTTCCAAACGAATGGACCTTGTCTATTAAAAAAGTAAGAATCATCATGTTTGCTCTGCTAACATATGGGTGAATTTTTAATGATTCATTTTCTTGAGGCTCCTCAAATAATGACATTTTAAGGCTCGACTCACGCACCAGAACGAAAGCAAGGCGTGATTTTTGTTGCTTATGAAAAAACAAAAATCCTGGGTTTGTAGTTTTACTCAGTTTTGCTGGGTATCTCTGGCAAGCCAGCTAAGTAGCCTAAATGAATGTGCACAGAAATGCTGGTTGTCTCACACGTGCAGTGTGTCCTGAGGCAAGCTACAGCTGCTCCAGCTCCTTCTGTCTGTTTCCCCATCTGTAAAACAGGAATGATTTAACTTATTTTTCTCCTTCAGGGAAATACAGGGTGGGTGCCTTAATGTTTCTATAGAGCTTTGAAGATTAAAATCTCTATATTTGCTGCTAATATTTCTGTGTTAGAGGAGCATTTGTCTGACGCTGTTTGAAGAGTAAAGTTTTGGCATCTTGTGTTGGTTTTGTACCATAACTTTAGGCCTCTCCAGTATAATTTTGCAACCTTTGGTTCAGCATAAGCTGTGGAAGCAAACAACCCCAGTGTAAACAAATGGTGATGACAATCGGTTAATGTATATGTCTGCTGTTAAAAACATAAGGAGATCCATTACAGCATATCTCTAAGCTTGCCAGGATAGTCCATGATGGAGCAAAACAGACACCAGTAACTGTGCTTACCCTGAAACAGCTTTTATTTAAGCATCACTGGTAAATGCTGAGAGGCATAGAGTGCCTCTATTTTGCTTCTCAGTGTCTTCAGAAGTGTAAGGAGAGCTGATGTTTTAGCAAAGGCTTCCTGACTTCCTTTCTAAGACTTAGAAAGGAGTGGGCTTAAGGAGTATGTGGGATGTATGAACACCCAGCACTGAGAGCAAGCCTGAAAGTTTTCTTGCTTTGTTTCACAGACCAAAGGTCAGCATCAGTTCCCAGGGCGTACACAACCTCAAGAGACTGCAGGAGGACACCTCCTCATTTGATTGTTACTTCTTCAGTTTTACATTGCTTGAAAAACTTCAAATCTAGTACAGTGATGTCTTCCTCTTTGCAGTTAGGAGCAGTGATTAGGCTACCACATGTATTATATGCCGTTATTACAATCTAACCCAGCATTTTGAGGCCTTACAGCCACAAGCTATGTTTTTCATGATTTAATTTTTGATTTTTTAATGCAGAGCAGATTGGACAGGAGATGCTGGAAAACCTCAGCCATGACAGAGAGAAGATCCAGCGTGCTCGGGAAAGGGTAAGTTTGATAACAAGTAATTGCTGGTCTTGGATTTTATTTGCTTTGGGCATGTTCTCTATGCATGCAAAAATAATCCAACATATTGATCAGTTTTATATAAATCAGCTGCTAAGTCACTAAATTGGCTGTTGGAAGGAAGCTTTCTGTCACTAACATCATAGTTAGGTCATTCTTTTGTCCTTTGAAAGGTTTCTGATAGCGTCCATTGCAGTGACTTCGTGGACTTTCTATGAAACAAGGTTCAGCATTACAACTGAGCTGCTAATAGTTGATCAACCTTACTTTTTGTAGCTCAAATGCTAATAGTTACCTCCTTGGGCAGTTCTGAGTGAAAGAACAGATATACTTGCTGCTCGCTTGCTGCAGTCAAGGTAATATATCGATGTCATTTTTGGCTTATCTTGCCTCCATAGGGATCAGCTCTTCCCTGCAGAGTTAACGAAGATGCTCAGAAGCCCATCCCATCCAATGCACACAACTTCTTTGAAGTTCAGTCTAAGAAATTTACCTCTCTGGTTCTGTTTTCCATTCACAGAGCAAGGCATGACCACTTGTGACTTCATGTCCATGACATGTTGATCAGATACTTTCCTGAATGTCCAATTTTGCCAAAGCAAAATCTGCCTATAGGCCTCTAGCTGACCAAGGCCATTTAAAACTCCTTTGTCTGTCCCACTGAGTTTCTTTACCTGGTTAGCTTTGGTTGGTAAAGCCTCATATAATGGCTTTAATGAGACATTTTCTGTCAGCTGTACCAGTTGCTTCCTGAAATTCTGGTTATTAACTACTTTAAAACATTAATTATAACTAAATAATTAAATGTAACTAAGGATTGTGAGCACTTACCAAGTGTTGTTCAGACAACTTTGTGTCTTACTTCACCTCCACTCCTCACATCCCTAGCAACTGCTGAGTCTGAGATGCTTTTCTTTTCCTAGCTGGACAAGTAAAACCTAGGCAATGGAGATGAATGCCATGTATCCCTTTCTGCTGACAATAAAAATCCTTGGGAAGGAGAGAGTATAGTTCTGATGACTCTGTGTACACATGGTTCATAGCATAACTTTCCCTTTTCTTCACTTCCCACCTGAAGAGCAAATTGATGGAAAAACCTGTAAGTTGCAAGGACAAGACTAAAAATAAGTCTCCCACCACAGTGCACTAAAAGACCTCTTGTCATAACTGGAAGATCTCAAATTGCAGGTTTTTACCATATGCCACTTAAAATACTTTGTTTAGGGAATTGAGAAAAGTTCTCCAGGGGAGCCACATGAGTAGACCTCTCCCAGCTGTCTGTATATTCAGATGAACAGTAAGGGATGATCTTGGATAACTTGGCAAGATTTCCATTTTCTGGAAAGACCAGGACAGAGGGTTCTCTAGCAACACATAATAGCTTTACACTGGATACATGGTATTACTTGTCTTATTAGTCAGGTAATAAACTTTCTCCTGAAAGTCAAATGTCAACTTGAGTATGATGGTCAGGTCTTAGCAGTTCAGTGTTGTGAAAATTAGGAAGATTTTCTTGTGATCAAAATTTAAATGAGTTATTGTCTCTGTAGCTGAGTTAAATTTACATATGTGAGCTTTCCTGTATGTAGAGTAAAACTTTCTTTTTTCCCCAAAGCCAAAAATGAGGGATAAAAGGTCTGCTACAAGTCAGACAGATTAGCTGGACTGTATAAGACTCTAAAAGTTGCAATGTTTTTTAGGAAAACCTCAAATTAAAATGTCTATGTCAAACAGGATATCACCATCAACGTCTTGTTCATCTTCGTTCCTTTCTCATTACTATTCTTAATATTGTTTTTAAAGCTCTCTTAACCATCACATAGATTTGCCATTGTGAATAGAAAAGTTTATTTCAAAATGTTTTCACTACAGCAGTTTCATGAAGGAAGGAAGTGCCGTCATACGCCATTTAACAGGTTTGCATGACACCCATTCTTTGGCTTATGTGGTGCACTGGTATTAGTAACGAAATGATGGAAGAACTATAATCAGATATTTCAGTTTTAAATAAAAACAAACACAGTTTGAAACTCTTTATGTTGTTTTTTTTTCTGCCAGGGAAGGAAGAAAAGGTGGGTTTTTAGTGTTCTCTTGGGAGGTAGCTAGAGATCTTCCATCTGTGTGTGTACGTGTTTGTTTCTTTTTTAACACTGCTTTCGCTTATTTTGTGGGTTTTTTAATTACCATAAAAATATGAGGCTGTCTTGCTTAGAGGGGTTTGTCAAACCTCTAAGATTCAGCTTCCCCTAACTATCAGTACTGATTCTAGCTGTCAGATAGAATCCTGCAGCAAGAGAGGAAAGTAAGGATCAAACATACAGTGGTAAAAAGGAGAGAGCTACTTTTCTGTGAAAAGGGAGGAGAAGCCCCCAAGTATTAAATGCATCCTTATGAATAATAAAAGACCAACGCAAAGCATACATTTGTACTTCGGATTTCCTTCTAGCATGGATAAGAAGTTGGCTTTTTAATGAGCCTTCTAAAAATTATTGTGACTTTTTTTCTCCTGTTCCTTGTGTCAAACTGTGCTGAACTGATATTCTGGAGTCTGAATTGTCTAGATTAATCAGGAAAAAACTGAGGGAATGACCTCTCTGAAATATAATGCTCATCTTTGTCCATCATAGCACATAATTACAGAGATCTGAGAGTCGGTGCAAGCATTCCCACTGCATATGATATTGCTAAGAGCAAATTTTGGTTAGTGTTAACCAGTCCCAGCTTCTCCTTGGTATTTTCTTAATACCTCTTCCAAGAACAAGGAGGGAATATAGGCAAAAAGGTTATGTGTCATTGATTGCAGCTACTAATTTCAGTAATAAACATTAAATCTGGTACCAAATGTTTATAATATTGGGCTTCTGAATAGAAACTGGTTTTAATATTGCTGCCGTGCACATATTCAAGATATAATAGTAGTTTGTTATGGTGAAGGTGATTTGTTATCTGAAGACTGCCGCTTTCGGTGGCAGTGTTACTGTTTGGATGGATTTATAACAGAGGATGCATTTTGTCTTCTACAACAAAGTTTCTTTAGTAAGAAGTCAATGAGTCAGGTAATCCTTTCAATCAGATTTGATAATGAAGAGGTAAATATTCAGACTTCATAAGGAGAAGAATGGTTTTATGTATGTAAACACAGCTGTGTTTTGGGGCATGTTAGAAGCAGTTGTGGCTGCTATTTCATAACTGAGAATCATTATCTTATCTTTTACAGTAGATTTTGATGTCCCACTGGTTCCAAGATCCCTAAAAAGTCAAAAGATGTCTCTCCTTTAGCTACCAGTAGCAGAAGAGGCAATAAGAGAGTAACTCTATTCTTCCTATACCCTTCTTCATTTCTAGGCTTCCTTTTGTGGGACACTAATAAACACAAAAATAGAGGGGAGGTTTTATTCCCTTTTAAAGAGCAATAGAAGTAATTGCTCTTTTTTTAATATGAAGTTCTTTTGCTTTGTAAATTTTCTGTTCGTGTCCCGAGTGTCATCTTTTGTTCAGTTTTGCTTTTACCTGTTTTGTGAGATTTTTGGAAGTTGTAGAACAAGTCAACTAATCAAGTTTAGCTGGAAATGCAGATTTTCTGTGTCCAAATAAACTACAGAAATGCTATTTTCAGTAAGTGAGTTATCCTTGCATGCACAAATATATATTATACCACTGTGCCTTATGTGCATACTATATACTGTTCACAAAGTATTTGGGCATCCATGCCAATGGTGGCCACTGTAAAGTCAGTACAAGTTTTGTATTTAAATACAAATATAGGCATATTTCTTTTATACAGAATTGGTAAAAGACCACTGTTTTATATTTCTGTTTTCTCTTTAAACTACTGTCTTTGAAAAACAGTGGAAGAAAGGTATGTTTGTTTTTCTTTTCATGAAGATTCAGGAGCACAGCATATGGCTGTCTCTTCATTCGTTGATGCCTTCACTAATATACATAAGCAATACACATACACACATCAATGGAAATTATGGATACCAATTTATATACCTGCCACCCTGTATTTGTAAAGCTTTTGCTCTTTATCCTGGTTCATCTTTGTTGCCTCAATGTCTTATTTTCCATGGGTTTCATCTTTATGTAAGTGAAACCCAGACAAATCATTTTTTAGATTTCAGATCTTCAGTGGCTTTCTTACATGAGAGTTTGTTGTGGGCTAAACCTGAAGTTGATTGACTCAAATGGCAGTATAAATAGCTGTCCTTTGTTCAGAATGGAATACATGTGCCTTTTGCCTTTAATGGGGCTCTTTTTTTTCCCCAGCTTAGAGAAACAGATGCAAACCTGGGGAAGAGTTCCAGGATTTTGACGGGAATGTTGCGAAGGTAAGGCCAAGGTAGGGACATTTCCTCTCTGCATTTCTCCTCTATCCTTCTGTGCCTTTATTTTTAGTTTTAATTCAAACTCAGCATTTTGATGACGTACCTAACTTTTTTACATGGGCTGCTACGTAGAATGGCTTTGAATGAACGCTGTTAGTGAAGCAGGCACGGTTTGATAGCAGGCTTTATCACAGCCATAAAAAGACTTTTTTTATAGCCTGAAGGATTACCTCTTGCTCAATCATTTTGCATCTTTCTTTCTTTGTATTTGGTGGGGGGTTTTGTCTGTGTGTTCTAAAATTAAGCATTTTGATTATAATTTCCTGTGTTCCTTGTTCTTGAATGATTTCAGTCTTTTGAGGGTTTTTTACCTGTTAGATTTTATGTGAGAAAGTTTGTAAATGTTTTCAGGCAGCGTACATTTACACACGGATGAAAGGTTAAGAGTATCTGAAGGGGGCCTACAAGCATGCTGATCAGGGACTGTAGTGACAGGACAAGGGGTAATGGGTTCAAACTTAAACAGGGGAAGTTTAGATTTGATATAAGGAAGAAATTCTTTACTGTTAGGGTGGTGAGGCCCTGGAATGCGTTGCCCAGGGAAGCTGTGAATGCTCCATCCTTGGTGGTGTTCAAGGCCACGTTGGACATAGCCCTGGGTGACATCGTTTAGTGTGAGGTGTCCATGCACATGGCAGGGGGGTTGGTACTAGATGATCTTAAGGTTCTTTCGAACCCTAACCAGTCTGTGATTCACCTCAAAAGGCCTGTCCTTCAGAGATCCCCTGGGATTCAGTGGATCTGTGGTCACTGCACCACGTGTCCTCTTGATTGCTGGTCTTAGGAGGCACTGGGCTGTAAGAAACTGCGTGACCGATGTCCCACCACAGTACAAAACAAACATAACCATTAATACTAGTTAACATTTACTTCCCACACACATCATTTGGAATAACTCCGCTCACTTTTAGGAACTGAATGTTCAGGAGCTACATGGCTGCTTGTGACAACACCAAGGTCCACAGGAGAGGCTTGAGCACCAGCACGCTCACCCCTGATGCTCCAAGGAACCACCGGCTCCTTGGGGTAAGCTCCCAAAGAACCCCCCATGCTCCTGGTTTACTCTCTGCTGCGGAGGCAGCAGCACAGAGAACCTCTCAGCAGACAGGGCTGGAGCTCAGGAGGGGCTCTACCTGCACCCTGCCCTAGGCAGTGTTAGATGGCACTTGCTATCCTGTTTTCCCCTCCACAGGCAGAGGTGACCGAACAGTGCCCAGCACCCCTCCATGCAGTTCCAAACAGCCACACTCTTTCCACATGGGACCCATCCATGCTTCCCAATGCCCAGTGCAGTCACTTCCTGTTCTTCCCATTTATCCCCACTGCCCAGCAGCTCTGTTCCACCCCAGCATCTCTCAATCCCCACACGCACACCAGGGAGCCACCAATGGCACCAACGTAGAGCCAGAAGCCCACCCCGACCACCACCAGCATCACTGCACAGGGGACAGTCATGTGCAGTAAATCCCCTGAAGGGTTTGGGAAGGGACAAAATGACCATGATGGGATTTTACAGACTTTTCCCTAACTCCTGGGTTTTGTCTCCAATTTACTGCCAGTGGCTCCCATACTACTGCAGTATCTACAGCCCGTCAGGAGCAGCTTTACCTACAGCCTGCTCCAGATTCCATACCAGCAATGAGCCTGGTGCCAGCTCTCTGGGAGGGCACCATGCTGTGTGCTCACCCCTGGGTCAGGGAGTCAGGGCTCTCTCCTGCCCCTAAGGAACAGAGACATTCACATCTCAAACAGGTTTGCTCCTTGGGCAAGAACCAGAGCTGTGATAGAGTAATGGGTTAAAACTTAAACAGGGGAAGTTCAGATTGGATCTAAAGAAGAGGTTCTTTACTGTAAGGGTGGTGAGGCACTGGAACAGGTTGCCCAAAGAAGTGGTGAATGCCCCATGCCTGGCAGTGTTCAAGGCCACGTTGGACAGGGCCTTGGGTGACATGGTTTAGTGTGAGGTGTCCCTGCCCATAGCAGGGGATTGGAACTGGATGATCTTAAGGTCCTTTCCAACCCAAACTATTCTATGATTCTATGATTCTCTTGATAGCACAGATATTGTAGTATCCACAAGCGACTTTCCAGAGACTCACAATGAGCTGGCTTTCTCTAAAGAGCACACAGTTCAGGACATATGCTTTCTACGATGTGCAATGGAAACTGAGTACCTTTTCCTTCACTGTGGCACAGAGCACAAGACATTGCACATTATGGGGTAAGTGGAAGGGATAACTCCCTTAGCCCTTTCCTTATTAAACTGTCACCTGCTAATTTACAAGACACAAAGTCTGGCAATAACGATAGCCTATTCTGCATTTGAGCCAAATTACCACTGCAAAACAGAAAACAGGGATTAAATGTGTGAAAAACAGTGATATTTGGATGAGTACATGAAGAGATACCAAGCCACCCAACTCTCACAAAAGCTGCAAGAAGGTGCATAACTTGAGCTAGTAAAGTCTTTCGTGTAAGCATGGTGCTCCTATGCAAGTGCAGGTGCCATGTATGTTCTTGTATTTCTATATAACGCTGTATTGTACCATAGGGTCATTTTCCATGTGGTGTATGGATAAACTGGGAAGACCAGTGGATCATGGAGCTTATAAAGAACTCCTTTAAATGCAGTCATTGTTTCTGACAATGCTCCAGAACTCCCTTTGTAAGTATTATATCCAGAGGTATGAGGTGAAGAGGCAGAGACCACTGCGTGTCCCACCTTATCCAAGTACCAGTTGAGCGAAGCTGCCCCTGTGCAAACATTTCCAAAGGCTGCACTTGGAAAATAAAAACACATTTTGGGAACATGAATGAATGAGAATGGGAATTACACGGCTGCCTTGCAAAATAAGTGGAAAATAATGGAGTGAAAAACAAGTAGAAAGAGCAAGCACAGAGCTAATGATCAGGCAAACTTTTCCAGATGTGAAAATCAATTTCATTCTAAAACTTCCCAGCCTTTTCATTTAGAAAGCAATAAAATTCTATTTGTCCCCTGTTCATTTTCGACATAAAATGCCACTAAGCTACTAGCTCTCGGCAACCACACAAAACCTAATAGGTTAGGACTGCAGCTTTAAAATATGTTAAGGTTTTTTAATGAAACCAATTTATATCAGTTTGTGGCAGTGAAAGGGCTGAAGCAACTTAATTTAGTTTCATTTTCCACATGTTTGTGGCCAAAGTTAGGATTCACTCATTTCTAATTCAGCCCTGCTTCCACATGCCTGCCTAAGCCATTTCTGACTGATTTAGGTGGTGATCTTATTAAATAGCCACGTGTTCAGCTCTATTAAATGGATCATCTTGTGGTACCTACGCATCACCTCCTCATTTGTACAGTTATTTGCATGTGTGCTCAGTCAGAGAGCAAGGGACTTTATGCAAGTGAGGGTTAAAAAAACATAGCCATAAACCTGACTAGGTCCTATCCAACCCTAACTGTTCTATAGCATCATGGAATGGTTTGGGTTGGAAAGGACCTTAAGATCCCCCAGTTCCAGCTGAGGGATCTCTAATTCTGCCATGGCAGGGACACCTTACACTAAACCATGTCACCCAAGGCTCTGTCCAACCTGGCCTTGAACACTACCAGGGATGAAGCATTCATCACTTTGGGCACCCTGTGCCAGTGCCTCAGCACCTTCACAGTAAAGAACTTCTTCCTTATATCCAACCTGAACCTCCTCTGTTTCAGTTTGCACTCTTGTACTACTATTCCATGATTCTTGTAGCTAGTATCTGCCTGTCTCTCTGGCAATGCATTATCATAATCTGATATTGAAATATTGGGGGAAAAAAAGAGCAGATTTTCAGGGCCTGATACCAAAATAACTGAACAACTTTTTTTTTTCCTCCTTCCTTTTTTTTGGTCCCTGTCTGGGCACTGTTTCTTTACTTTGTCTTTCTCCTAATTTAGATCAGGGTGACGCCACTCAAACAAGCTCTGTAGGAAGAGCATGTATCTTTTATTAGAGTGATGGAAATAGCTGAGGGAAGAGGCAGAAAGCTTTCAGGCACATGAGCCGCTCTTCAAACCATTTCAAAGGTCTGTGCTTGTAAAAGAGTCTCTATTTTCATCCAGATATATGGGTCAGCCTAATAAAAGCCATGAACTTCACTACAAAGCCAGTATGACTTCTATCTCAGAGTGCCACAACCACAACACATCTAGGACATAATCAGGTGTGCATAGTTGGCCCATTTGTATCTTGCTCTCTGCTGTGGTAATAATGGCTCATTCAGAAGCTTAGTTCGAAATATAGTAACTCAGGGAGCACCAACATTATCAAACCTGGGTTTTTCAAGCCTTCTGTTGTGTGGGTTATTCCACACCTAATTAACTTACTCTGTACCAATTCTCTTGGTGGAGGTATTAACACTATTGCACCTCTACCTGGGTAAAGCTTTTTGCAAAACTTTGTAGAAACATGAACCTGAAGATTTCCATTTTGGCCATTTGGATAGAAACCAGTCAAATGGTTGTAAATTTACACAGTGCGGACAAGACACATAGATGGCCAAACCAACAAGTGGCATGGTGGAGCATTAGACATGTGAATGAGCAGTGAAGAACAGGGATTCTTTTATACCTTATTTTATTACACTGAGGCAAAAAGAGTGATTGTTATTCTCTTTTCCCTTCTACAAGATGGGAATGCTGTAGTGAACAACTTAAAGTTACAAAGTGTTAAGCGATTCATTCCATACCTGATAAAGTCAAGTTGCATAAAAGTAACTTGTATGTAAACAAGGTGGAAAAGAGACGAAGGGGAGTTTCAAAGAAAAATAACCCACTCTGATTTCTAGACATTCAAATCCAAAAGGCAAATTGGCTGAAAAGGTAATGGGAGAGAGGCCTTTCCATTGGTCCTCACCCACTGGAAACTGTCTAATTCACAGATATTAAGGGATCTCTATCCAATGGCTTCTGTGGACCTGTGGTGGGAGTTTCATTTCATATTCAGTGCAAATCAGGCAAGCAAACACCTGTGGTTATTTCCCAAAGAACTGATGAATGGAAAGGCTGAAGTTCCTTTCACCTCTCTGAGGACGTTTACCTTGCTCATATTCCTTAGAGGATTAGCTTGGGACAACATGGTTAGCGGTTAAACAGGTACAGCATCTTGTGTGCGGCACCCCATAACTGAAAAGTCTGGGAGTAAGCTTGGTTTTCCCAACACCTGGAAGTATTAGACATGTGAATGAACAGTGAAGACTAGAAGATTCTTTTATACCTTATATTTTTACACTGAGACAAAAAGACTGATGATTATTCTCTTTTCCTTTCTACAAAATGGGAATGCTCTAGCGGACAACTTAAAGTTACTGCTATACAGACTCAACTGTGGTCATGTCAAAGTGTTAAGAGATTCATTCCACACCTGATGGATTCAAGTGCCTAGTCAATGTGTTTAGAAAAACAGTGCATAGTGTATATGGCTCTGTGAAAAAACAATGCGTAGTGTATACAGTTAGACTGATTTCCTATGCAGAAAGTTACTTTTAGTAGTTCTTTCTCATTGCTGCTGTAATCAGAAAAGTACCTATATAATCATTTTAATTTCTTTCTTCATCTAGGCCAAATTCTACCACTGTATATGGCAAAAGTTTCTTTATTCTAAGAGCCAATGTTATAAACTTCACCAGGAATTATTTATCAAGCTTTCCATCCTTTCTCCTTTGTGCATCTTCATCAGTCACAGAGATTATAAGGAAGTATTAAATGACTGACCACACTGTTGACATACAAGGCAGAATACGATGATATCCACCTTGCTGTAGCATAGCTTCATCACAGTCTGTCAAGCTAAAAGAAGTGGGAAGAAAACTAAAGCATTTCAGTTAAATCAGGGTCAACATCACAAAGGTTAAGACCATCACATAGTGGCAGTTGCTGTAGTGCCATAGGCTGACTGCCAGCTGAAAACCCAGTCCAAGGGGGAAAAAGCTACAGATACAGAAGCAAATATTGTTGTACCTTATAGACTGTAGTGACACTTCCTTAAGTATGAAGGGATAG
>JAVHNF010098517.1:0-10164 GCA_034783455.1 Micropsitta finschii | reverse complement strand
ATGTTTATCCTCCTACATTCACTGTACTTTCCCTACATATAATTGTGTCTGATATCCCCAATTCCAAATGTTTTAAAAGTTTTATTTCAAGTAATGACTAAGTACTGAGCTATTCAACAGCTCTTAAGCTCTCTCTGTTCTTCTCACATACATACGGCTGCACGATGAAATCTTTCCATTAGTTATCTCCAAAAGACCTAACTCCAGGTGTCAAGACAGAGCTCGGATTTCCTCCAAGAACCCCAAAACATTCATAGTCTTTTCTAGGACACCCTACTTATGGCACACCATTATAGTCCTTTTTTTCCAGTGCAGGAACAACAACTGCTTCTTCATCAGTGTCATTCAACAACACACAAACTGGCAGCTCTCCCACAAAATAAGTATGCCATATATATAAGACATATGGCTTTTTCTAGCCTAAGGAGTAACAGCTTCGAGGATGCTCTCAGACATAGCTTCTTCCGCAGAAGTATAACTTGCCTAACGAGAGATGGATAGGAGTGATGACTTTCATCTTCATCCATATACATTTCCAACATACTTACTTTCTCAAATCCCAGCTCACATGTTGAATTAGAGGCCTGCTGAAAAGCTTCCATCTGTTCTTGTTCATCATGTGCATCCCACAATACATCACCAAAAACTTCTTCTTCAGGAGCAGCGGACTCTTCCTTATTACCTAAATCCTTGCCTTCTAGTTCTGTCATTTCACACCCCAATATATCCTAAGTAAAAAGAAAACTACATGGAGAAAACTGCAACTATAATTCTTAACTGTGCAGGCATATTTGCTGTTAGTCTCATTTCCACTGTATATGATACAGCTCTATTAACATCACTGTGCTCATTTCCTTTAAGACCAGCACCGAACATAAATAAATGAGCAATTACACGAAACCCAGTTAACTCTGAATGTACAGGTCTCAAGACATTGGTTTTAGTGTTCTCATAGTGGAAGCAGCTCCCCACAAGGAAGGGTAAGGAAACAATGGACTATGCGATCTTTCTTTATCCTATGATATGGTTAAAGAGAAATTCAAAGAATTTAAGTCACAAATAGAACCCTTCCCCCTGTTCTTGGCCCTAAAAGCACTCATCAGTTTGGGTTTTTATTTTCCACTTGCAGATTTATTTGCTTGCCAGATATTAATGATAAAAACACAAAATGATCCTTTAAATTACATTGAAGTAACATGTAGTAATCACACTGACATCAGTTAAGGTCATAAATCAAGGTAGGAACAGGTAAAAGCTGAAATGCACCATATATTCTACCTGTTTAATTATCTTTTCCACACAATTATAGATTTCATATGTTCCTTCCTCCACACCTCCAGTATGATCAATCATCTGAAAAAGTAAATAGCAAAGGATGATGCAAATCTGAACCCAACTGGAAACAGTGTTTAGGGCTTCCAACAAAAACATTCTGGAACACATTTACATTCCATTCTGTAGGCAGGATTCACTTTGTCTAAGCTTTTAAAAGTTGGGCATCTAATTCCAGTAGTTCTCTCTGCAGAGAGAAATAAACAGCAACTGATCTATTCTGAGATGCGAGCAGTCTCTCTGGAGTCATACTTCTTTCTCTTCCATGGCTACAGAGGGCCTTGGATAAATAACTTTGCCACTTAAATGGCTAAACACAGGTGAGAAATTCTATCCTTAGAGAATAGGGATTTTATTTTCAGTGAAAATGCAGTGGCTGTTTTTCTCCTCTGCTACTGAAAATTTTATAACATTCATAGATTCCAGCTTCATCAATCTGCTCATATAATGAGCATCCACAGCAATGAGTTCAACGCAGTTTCTCCTAAAATGTGGGACTACTAGCACTCCATGTTGTTTATAGCAGGAAAACAAGCCTTTTAGCATTCATCAGTCTTTAAAATGGCATACCTTTGCTTTGTTCACATGAGAGATTTGCTCAATGAACTGTTGTACTGAAGCTGAACTGACGCTGCCATCCTCCTTTCTGTGGTAAATAAGCCGGGGTTTCTCTTCTGGATTTCTCAAGAAGGCTTCTTCACAGTCCTCCAACAAACAACTAGATTGGAAATCAGCATTCTTGTGCTATATTACACTGCTGTAGTAAACAGTTCAATCAACACAAGCTCCAAAGATGGGTTTCACTGCAAAATCTAATTCAAAAGTCATATCTATTTACAACAAAGGGCAAGCAAATACCTCAGCAGAGAACTTAGGATAAACTCTGAAGCAAGGAAAAGGTAAGAGAGAAATACATGCTCTCTGTACCAAAACCATTAAAAACATTTATTATTTTTTATGATCATTTCTATGTAAATTAAAAGTTGATCTCCTGTCATACCAATATGCAGAGTGAAGGTTAACTGCCTTGCATGGCAAGAAAATGGAGTCACACAATTAATAAACACTATTTACATGCTCTGTTGTCACTTATTTGAAGGCTCTGTTTTATTCCTTGTCCTCTTTAGGAAAAGTCCTTTAGTATTTGTCAGATGTAGGATAATCTTTTCATTTTTAGTAGTTAAAAAGGGGAATTACACATCTCCAAACTCAAAGGCTCTTTGTATTTATATATGTGAATGATAACCATGGATATCACTCCAAGCAATCTATCACCGTTCCACAAAGAACAGTACAACCTGAGGATGCTGACAACTGCAGACAGGATCTCTCAAATATTATATTCTTTATATGAGAACTACAATTTTCATCATGTGTTTTTTAAGAGAAACTCTCTAAGTGAATACTGTTGGCAAGAACATTCCTTTGTGTGGTTTTTTTTCCTTGTGTATTTCATTATTGAACACTTATGACCCACATGCACAGAGCTGGTTATTTGGCAACACTATCCCCTCAGAGTTCCAATACCCCTGGCAGCGTATACTACCCTTCTACCAGCATAAACTGATGGCAGCTCCAGCCTGATTCCTGTATGAAAATGAACCACCATCTTCCGCAGCACCTGGCTGTTCCCTGAAGCACTCCACTCTACTAGTTCCGTGAAGCACTCCACGCTACTAGTGTCTTAAACCAGCCTTTAATTCTCTGTGGGCAGATGTTTTATTTACAGAAACAGGAGGTCTACTTAAGACAAGAGCTCTAATAACACACAGTATTTGAAATCCCTAGAGTTCAAAATCTACTCCTAATATGAAACTTAATTCATAGCAATATTTCCAGCTTTTTGCATTCATACAGATGCTTTGGATTGACCACTCCATGATCCTTACTATTACATTTTCTAATCCCTTTTTCTCTCTTCTTCAGCAAAAGGAGACCCCTTCCTCTCCCAAACATCAAAGCTGCCCAAATTTCCCAAATGCATAACAGAAACAGTCCTAACACCATTCTAAAAGTATTCTTAGTTTAGTGTTTTTCATTTAGTGAGTCATGTTTCCTCTTCCAGAAGGTTAGGAATTTACTTACTGAAACAGAACACATGGAAGCACCTTTTGTTATAAACGCTCATGATTTCAGTAAATTAAGCTGTAGAAAGCTAGCATAAGGTACCACACAGGAGAGCCAAGAAATCAGTCCAAAAACCAGCCAAAGATAGAAAATTATATGTGACAGAATAAAATCAAAATACTACAGCTTGGTGTAAAGCTAGATAAGCACATGAAAAACACAGAAGACATCCACACCAGCCATCCTGAATTCCTATGACTCCAGCAACACACATGACTGAGAGATGCTCTTGGAAAGCAAAACATTTCTGTGCTATGAAGACATCTTTCAGTGTTGTATTTTAAGAGTATCTGTAGCTACAAGAAAAAGGAAACGATGCAAAGCTGATGTATTCTTTTAACTGTCTGCACTAGCAAACCTAAAGTTCGAAGGAGCATTACTTTGAAGACAGTAGCTTTGGAAAAGTACTGAGCAAAGCATCACATACATTTTACTAAGCTATACACTCTGCATAGATCACCAGTTTCCATTTGCTTTACCAGTTTGGAAAACACTCACCTTGGCAAAGTTAAATGCAGGAGCAAAACGATTAATGAACTTTTTTCAATTTCCCATTTTCTTACATCCTTAAGAGGCCTTTCATATTCTTCTGAAAAATGAACAACTTGAAAGAAGTACCCCATTGTTTCACAGACTCTTTGAAGCTTTGGTGAATAGTTCTGAAAGCAAATTTGAGTAATGGTGTTTCATTACTAAACCTGCATAGCACTAAGGACCTACTGGATGAATCTCAGTTTCTTTTCTCTAAGCAGTTTCATGCTCTGAAGTCCTTGACAGTACTTTCACAGACATCAGGCTACACTCACTAAAGCTTTCAAGAAGTATTAGACAAATTTCTGAGTAAGTATCACAGTGGAAACAAACCAGCATGTAAGTGAGCATAAGCTCGTGAGATACTCACTCTAATGAAGATGTCCGCTTCTGGTTGAGTCTCATCAGTACCAATAATAAAACACCTTACTGTGTTACTCCAGAGAGAGTGGGAAAACAGAGGAGTAACCTGTAATAAACTGGCAACAGCAGCATCCCAATCATCTAAGAAATACAAAACAAAGTCGAGATCTTCACACCTGATTACACTGGATAACAGGTAAGTCATAACATCTTAACATTATAAATATTACGTGTTATTTAAAATAGTAGTGATATTTTTACTAAACCAATACTGTAAATTTGAATTTAGAGACTGCATATTATCAATGTCATAGAATTTGATAATGTGGCAAAACCAGTGTTAAATATATTATCATTAGAATTGTATGTCCTTTAAAGCGGGTTGATGAAATGTATCTATAAAACCAAGCTGATAATTGTAAAATAAGTAAAATTATGCAGAAATAATAAAATCATTCATAGTTAAAGCTGTTTTTTCTTTTCCCTCTAGATTTACATTTCTTTATTTTGATTAGACCATGTGAATAAATGACAGTGGAACATTACAGGAAATTCTCACTGAGATTAAGTCCATTGCTTTCTGTAGCACTGAAAGTCAACTAGAAGCATACAGAAGCATTCAGAAGCAATGGAAGCAATTAATTTTAAAACTTTCTTAGGTTCTTCATTTTGTAGCTGGTCACTTTTTCAAGATAGGAGTAGGTTCTCCTTTCAGTACCACATGGGATGATGAAAGGCTTAGGGTACGAGGCAAGAGCCATCATAGAGGAGACCCTGCCCTCTCACTTTTCAGCACACACTTCCGAATCAGAGCCTGAAGGACTGAAGGAAAAGGGGAGAAACTGCCAGCAAAGTCAACTATAAGCAGCAAAGGTTCCAGGGGTAGGGAAACCAGAGCACCAGAAGACAATCTGCAACAGGACATTTGGGAAACAAAGTTCCAGAGTGACAATTATGGTTAAGAAAATATCTAACACTTATTCAACATAACAACGCATACAACCTGGTCTTGTAATCAGATTTCCATCAATGGCCCCCTCACTATCTTCCTTAGTCAATATAAGCAACAAAATGGTATTTGGTTTATCCTCAACAAAGTGCCAGTCATCAACAAACTGCCAGCCACTGCTGTTCATTAAAATCGCATATTCAGTCACCAAATATATTAACAGTAACAGCACTTACTGCTGCAGTTCCTTTGATTTTTACAATGAAGAACCCCAAATAACCCTCACATACCCATGAATGAACAGAAAAGGAGCTAAGAAATAATTACTTAAGAATGGACAGAAAAATGACATAGACACCTATAGTCCCAGCCAAACAAACCACCATTACTTACCCCTGTTTATATTTGCAAACGGTCCCTCAACATCTATGGAGCTATGAGCAAATTCAGGCCCTCTGAAAGACTGCTGAAGTTGCATCATACTACCCATGGATGGCTCACTTCCCAAAGCTCCTCCATTCCAGTACTCAGATTGTGCCCCAGCAGCTAAGAATTGGAAAACAACAAAAAACCCCACCCTTTATAATGTCACTAAACAAGGTAATTATCAGACTTAAATACTTCAGTTGAAACCCACTGCCATATACCACTGACTGTAATTTTTACTCCTTTAGCAGATCTGCTCCGACCTTTGTATGCTGTAGTTCTAAACAGGAACTTGTCCAAAGGTAATGTGAAGCTAAAGGACGAGCTTATTTGCCAATATAGAGATTGCTGACATCTGTTGGGTTCAGATGCTGACCTGCATTACAAATCATTACAAGTCATTGGTACACCACAAAATTGGCAACTTTTGTTCAGGAATGTTCCAGCACTGAAAAGCATAAAGGGGCTGTAGGTCAGAACTGAAAAATAGTCTCTATGCTGTGTGAAAGAGTTTTCATGGTATCTTTCACAGCATGCTTGGATTACACTTCTGCCAATCAACGCACAACATTCAAGACACTAAATAAACCTTTCATGGAGAAAATCAGGAAACTGAAAATGATTTAGAAAAAGGTAAGGGAAATATGAATTAAAAAAAATCAGTTTAACACAAAAGAAGACAGAAAAAATACATAAAACAGACTAGCTGCACCACAGAAGTCCATCAAATGCATAGTTACTATGCAAAACGCCAATCACTGCATTTTGAAATGTTTCTACTTTTAAAGACTGCGTATTTATACACCTGCCAAGATGTAACAGTTGATTTCTATAAGCAAAACATAGGTAAAGCAACAGCACTTGCACACAGTTTTTCCTCAATAACCCTTCACGGTACAAGAAATAATGGCGGGTATCCTTAAGAGTCTGCTACTATTAGTACTCTATTTTGAACCCGATGCAAAGCCAGTGGACTGATCACATGCCTATCTGAATCTTTCCCGTGCTATCAAATACCTCCTACAGTATATAACAATTTTTGCCTTTTATGTTATTAAGATTGCGAGGGTTTTCCTGTCAAAAAGTTCTTCAATAAAATTACTCTTTTGGTCAGTTCACGGTTGTTAAATACCTAACTGCTACTCTGAAAAGGACAGCAGCTGAGACTGGCATACTGCAATATTCATAGACAGTAAGTCCAAGATTCCCTCTAGTTTTGGGTGTGCTTTTTGGATTCTCTGGAGCGTGATCCTCAGATCTAGAAACAGAAAACTCAAAAAAGACTCGAAAAAGAAAGACTTGTTCTTGGAACAATTTAGAAGAGTGCTCAAGTCACTGTGCCAAGACAGTGCTCTACTTTCTTCATCAATTCATTCACAGGACTAGAAATGTGGGGTTCCCACAATCTAAAACAAGCCTGTGAAGTCCGCTGCTTTTACCCTTTAAACTGTTTTATGTTGCTTTTTGTAGGACCTAAGTACTTGACCTGAGCTTTACTACTCAGAAACCTCAGTCATATTCCAACATGAAATATTGAGGCTGAAATTCTCACCTGTAACATCTGTACAATTATTATCAGAATCAGACTCTTCGGGATCAAACACTTGGATTCCTTGGGCCTGGAGTCTCTGAAGCTTGGCTTCTAGCTCCCGTTTGGCCCTCAGTAAGTCCTGAATCTCATTTTCTTTAGTTTCTCTAAAAATCTGTGAGCAGAGAAAAATACAAACCATAAATCTTTTAATAATCAGTATCAGTTACTCAATCAATACTATCTGGTTTAGTTGGAAAAATAAGGTTCTAGCAGTCACTTAGCAGGCAAAGGCATGAAAATGTCAAGAACAAGAAGCCATCAGGAGCCTATAAATGAGCAGGAAAACATAGTTTAAAATGATCTGTTTTCACAATTTTACCATTTTAAACCTCAGCATACTGTTCTGAAAGTTAAGAAGTCTGCATTAGTTTGGTAAGTTCATTAAAAATGGTAAGTAACTTTTTACATTCTTTAAAGTTTATTGTCTTCTAAACCCACCATAAGTAATAACTTTTTTCAAAGGCTCCCTTTTATTCCTGCATGTATTTTTTTTTTTTACATTTACATATAGGAAGAAAACATGAACCTAAATTCAAAGAGATGACATCTTCTTCAAGTCTCATTTTCTTCAATAAGGTCAAAACCAATCCTCTTTTTATGTATATGCCAAACATTAACACCTGCTACAATTAAAGGTATCCATAATCTTCAAAACAGTGCAAACCCAGCAAAACCAGACCTATTGCTCTGTTTTGTGTGGTAGAAATACCACCATCTGCAGTACAGAAAAAGCAGAAGCACCAAGCTTGGCATTTCAAGTCGCCTCTCCAAAAGCACAAACGCTTTTGCCTTTAACTGGGTATCACACTTCAGCAGCCAAGAGATGCACCAATACATCTTCTTTAATGTAAGCTAGCAGTGTTTAACATTACAATACTATATATAAAATTGATTCAGAAATAATAGAGCTCTGTGTTTATACATTCCTTCACCATGTGCCAGTTTGCAGCCCACGTTTCCTGTCACTCTCAAACATGAGTACTTTCTGTGTTCAAATAACACAGGAATTTAGCTCAAGATGCATCACTGCACAGTCTCCTTTTTCCTCAGAGTATTACAGAGATGTTATGGTAAGATTATCCTAAACAAAATAGACAGCTACAGCAATGATACTCCAATTATTTTTTATAAGAAGGAGAAGTCCTCATGAAAGCTATTGGAGAAGAGTTCATTGGGGAAATGTACCCAAATAACATCTATCTTCTTTTTGGTCTTTTCCAAGGAAAGGAAGTGAAGCCATACCTTGAATTGCCTTTTGACCTTGTCTCGATCATGTTCAAAAGTAGCAGCTCTCTCCATGGCTTGGTATTTAGCTTCCAATGCACTTTCCTTCTCTCTAAGGATTTTCTGGTAGGTTTTCTGAAGTGCCTGAAAACATTTAATATACCAAGTGAAAGCAGTCACTGATAAAAGGTTTTAGAGTCCTCTTCAGGTCTGAATATAACGGTTATCCCAAGCACTCTACATCCCTCCTCACTCAGGGATGCTGTGGTCCCTATCCCAGAGGCACACCTTGACCCCACACCAACGTCGCACCAGGACAGCACTAGGGTACGCACCAGTTCCCCAGCACCTTGGGAAGGAAAAGCCACCTCACCCATCACCTCCCTGCCACAGCTTCTCTGCTCATACCCCTCAGCCGAGAGAGCGGCGGGAGCTACCTGCAGCTCGGCACGCAGCCGCTTGTTCTCCCTGTCCAGTTTGGCCTCCTTCTTCACCATGGAGGCCACCTCGTTGTTCTTGCTGACGCGGAAGATCTCGTACTCCTTCTTCAGCCGCTCGTACTCTGCCACGCACTCCATCTCCTGCACCGAGGCCGTCGACTTGAAGCTGGCCCCGATGAGGCCGCCGGGCCGCGAGGCACCGACGCGCCGCAGGGAGCCGCGCAGCAGCCGGGCCTTGGGCTTCACCTCCACCGGGATCTCGCAGGCCTCGCCGCCGCCGTAAGTGTCCTCGATCACCTCCCCGACCGCGCCTGCCGGGCTCACCAGGGAAGACGCCGTCCCCATGACCGCGCTCGCAGCCGGCCTGAGGCTTTAACACAGAGCAGAGGGCCCGGCCGCCGGGGACATGCCCGAGGCGGAGGGAGCCCACAGGCGGCTGCTCCCCGCCTCGCCTGCGCCCCTCACCGTTCCCCCGACCCGGCTGAGCCGCAGGGCCTTCCAAGCCCTCGGGCCATGGCCCGCTCCGTGAGGCGGCCGGACAAGGAAGGGAGGGAGAGCGGGCGGAACCCACCGCGGGTCACCTCCCTCTCCCCCTCCCGCCCCGTCCCGTAGCTGCGGCATCGTCGCTGGAGTAGCCCTGGAGGGCCGGGGAAAGGCGGAGCCGGAGCGCTGAGCGGGAGGGATCGGTAGCGGCTGGAGGGCGGGAAGTTGCTTCTCTGAGGAAAAGTCAGGAGGTTTTAGGCTTTTGCTGTTAAGAACCGGGCGCTAATGTGAGGCACGGCAAACCCATCCATTGCCACCGGCAGCATCGCAGCCCCGCACGGCCCTGCCTCCAGTCCGGACAGTGTTTTCCTTGGCCAAACAGGGTCACGCAGGCTTTCATGTGGTAGAGACCTCGGGGGGGATTTATCTCTCACTACCCTGAAATCGTGAGGTGATCTCCATGGTGAGGAAGGCATACTCTGAAGAAGACGGCCTGAGAAGAGCCAGTAGTGGGTCCACCGAGAAGTAAGTACTGGGTTAACTGTGCCATGTCACACCTGACTTCAGTGCCTGCACCTTGTGCTGCCTCATCTAAAACTCTCTGAAGACCTTCCTTTTCAGGAACAAGGTGGTCATAGATTATCTGGCCTTAAGTTATCCTAACGGCATTTCCCTCCCTTCCTCTTCAAAAAGCCCTG
>JAVHNF010098455.1:7372-28133 GCA_034783455.1 Micropsitta finschii | reverse complement strand
ATCCCACAGGAAACTTTGCCTGTTCCTCCTCGTGCTGATGGTGGCCATCTTCTTCCTGGTCCTGCTGAAGAGGGACAGCCTGATCTGTGTCATTTTGCTGCTTGTTTAGTGTTTTTACTTTTATTTCCTATGCTTCTTTCCTGGAAAATACCAAGCTATTCAAGTCTGCTTTAAGTTTTCCAACAGATAAAAAAACCCCACAACCTAAAAACCCCAACATAAAACAACCCCACCACCCCACTGGACACTTCACCCCATTACAGACCTGCTGGCTGTGGAGTCTGGACTCCATACCAAAACAGACACTCTATACCAACTGGTGCTAAGGGACTGCAAAAACAAGAAAAAGAAATGACAGGGAAGAAAAACCAAGTCAGCAAGAGGGAAGCTCAGTATCTAAACTTGCTGTTCTCAGCCCTATTCCATTTATGGGTATATAAAATATCTTCAGTCTCCTGTATCATTAATCTTAAATCTCCTGTCATTAATCTTCTAGGTGAAATATGGAGAGAAAATAGAAGCCATAAGAAAACTATGCTTAGGGCTTCCTTGTGCATGGTATAAGTATATATGAGTTTAAAGTATTCCAGTTCTACCCCCTCACTGTTCCAACTCAGGACAACAGTGATTTTGGACTTTAAAAGCAGTATTTTCCAGTACTTGCGGTCTGAAGTGGTTCACCAGCTTTGAGGTATTCTTTTTTAATCTAAATCCTCATTTTTCCACTGACTTAAAGTATGCCTGACCTTTAAAGAATTCAGCAAATGGTCTCCAGGGGGTAGGATTCATGTCATCCTCTGTACCCCTCTGAGGGCAACATCAGGTAATGTCCAAGTTGTATTTATCTAGTAAGTCATACTCATTAGAAAGATATCATTCACAGTTCAAATGGACACTACGCTAACCCCTCTTATACATTCACGTCACCTAAATAACCTCTTAGCAATTAGTTATTTGTAATCCCTAGCTTTGAAGTCTCTTTTTTACTTTCATGCTCAAGATAATATTCATTGAACTGCTCCACTAATATAAAATACCAAAGTTTAATCTCAGTTGCATTACAGCATCATCACTGCTTTCATACAAGATTTCATGTCCTTGGTCTTTTCACTTCTCACCACCTGCACAGTCTTCACTTCTGCCTGGCACTAGGTACAGCTGATGGGGGCATCAATAGATGCATGCTAGCAGTGTTGAAATCAATCAGGCAAAACAAAGTAAGTTTGGGAAGAAACAACCAGGTCCAAGGTTGCTGTCTTGGAAGTGAGGAGCATTGCAGAGGATGAATTAGGCAGGAATCCTTATCAATCCATTCTCAGCATGCAGAGAGGAAGAAAGGGCCTGGGCCTGTACCTGAGCCTCTGCTGGGACCTCATGAGTCCAATGCCAACGGTAAGACCCAGGTAAGATTTGGGACTGTTCTGCTAGCAAATTCCTCCTCCAGATTCAACTACATTTTCCCCAATGCCCACAATCCAGCAAGAGATTTCACTTCTCATGTCACATGAAGAACAAAATCCCATCCCCGAAGTTATATTTAAATAGAAGGGCTGTGGAAGTGACTAACATGCAGTTGCCACCAAGGAGGGAGCAGCACCGTGGTAGCTTTCTCACTGATGTTAGGGTTTAGCTCATAATCCTAAGGCAGGTTTTTCTCTTCCATCACAGAAGTTACGTGGCAAAGAGCTCTGCAGGGAGAACCATGTGACAGAGGGTGTCAGTAACAGTATTTCTGGAGAAATGCTCTAAGTCTGCATTAAGCTCAGATCTGCTGGATGAAAACTAATGGAAACAAATCAGCCTGAACAGTCTATGGTCCACGGTGCTTTATGGGTAAATACAAAACCCACTATGCAATACTGTATGTTCCCTTACAAAAAGGGAGCAGTAGACTATAACTTTGCAGAATGAAGGTCTGTGAAGCAAACCAGTTAAAATACAGGAATACACTAAAGCAGGTGAAAATTTACAATTTGTTTTCAAGAGAACACAGCTAGAGGAACAAAGATGTATATATCATGGTGCCAGCTTACCTCAAACTAATTGGATCATCAGAAGCCATGCTAAAATCTGATAGATGTCCAAATTCTTCCTAGAAGACAAATCAGAAAGAGCCACTATACACTCTTTTGCTGTAGCAATACTGGGAAACATCAGAGTACCAACACTCATGGTTACAGGCCACAGCTTAAAAGCTTGTCTGCAAACTGAAAGGGGTGCTGGGGCCCAGCTCCATGTGTCTACAAAAGGCAGAAAGCCAGAGGAATAGCCAGCAGAGCTCTGAAAATAAGCAGAAACATGGAGCTCTTTGGGGCATAGAATCAATGGGAGTGGCAGACTTGAAAAGAGCTTGTTCTGCATTCAGGAACAAAACTATCTACACACTCCTGCAAATTTAAACCAAGATCAGATGTCGTGGCTGATTCACAAGAGTCCTTTTCTTCTATCAGAAAAGAATTCTGCCAAACCCAGATTTCATCCTGCCACATGCACAATACAAGTGTTTTGTTATGTTTCTGGTACCAACTGCAGTTCGTATCCCAGTACCTGGCCAACTGTACTGGCCACTACACAGGCTGAAGAGGACAAAGTTCCTCCTGTGAGGAGCACAGACCTTTGGCTTATGAGGAACGAAGGAAATCCAGCAGCACAGTTATCTTAGTTTGGTATCACTGAATTTTACCTTACATGCTTCATAACTGCTACACAAACTTGCCTTTACTGACAGCATTCATTCTGAAGTGGGGGGGGGTGGTTCTTCAGATTATACATTTTGAGATGTTTTGTTCCTCATTCTTGCTACTTCCTTGCTAAAACGTGGGATTTGACTTTTCACAATGGTTTATACTTAAGCCTCAGAAGGAAAAATCCATTTTTCTTTCTGTGCTCCAGTTAAAGAAGGAAATAAGTAACATGAGCCATGAAAGGACTTTGATCCAGAACTAGGGAATGTAAATGCTTTACAGATGCCAAATAAGGATATTTCTAAAGAAAAAGAAAACAAAGCATTCCATACTCCAACCCCTTTTCATTTCCAAACAAAGTACTGGAAGGAGAATTCTGTGAGATTTTGATACAAGTTCTATTTCTCTAGGAGGTTAATTTGGTTTTAATAAGTACATTCATTCATCAGAATGAACAACTGACTGTTTTGACATAGGCTCATTATGTTCCTGGGAGGGAAGCAAGAAGCCTATTTCTTTAGATCAGGAGTGTCTCTCATAGCCCTATAGTGACCGGAGAGAAACAGGGTAGAGAGGCAGGAACCCATCGTTAACTGCAATGATCCTGGTGACGTTATAGTGACCTGCTGATGGCCACAATGCCTGCACAATGCATCCCAGGAAAATCCACAGCGCATCCCAACACTGGTGAAGGCCATGCAGAAACTGTCACAAAGAGAAAGATCCTGTGGTTGGCTGGTTTTATCTGTACTGGACTTTTGGAGAGCAGACAACCTTGCTCTGACTTAAACATCAATATCAGTTCATCTTGCATGTTCTTTACCAAAACCTCTGTGGCTAAGAACTGCTGAGAGTCTTCGATAAACAAACAAAAAAGGATCCAACTGACTAAAATAGGAAGCATTTCCAACTCAACCCTTCTTTCCCTCAAAGAAATGAGGAGCCTGCCCTCTATTTATGCAAATTGGAACAAGGTATCTGAAAGGAAAGTCATGACTTCAAGATTGAGTAACTTGCAGACTATCCAAATCCCTTTTAAATGGACTTGTCTTTCACTGTAGAAGCCTTTTAAAGCTTATACAATGTGAATATCTGCTCTGTGTTTTTAAAAAATAATCAACTATCCTATATGTATGCAGAATACAACAGTTAAGAATATACAAGGCCAAAAACACATGCGTTTTGCACAATATTTTGACTTAGCAATGGATGGAATAAATAATGCCCAGCACATGTGCCTGGTGGCAAGAGGAAAATCTATGGATTCAGCCCATACAGATGGATCTTGCATTTGCATGATGCCTCAAGGACATTTGTGAGCTTCTGCATGAGTGCAGATGCCTTCCCCAATCCTCTTGCAAGATCAGATTGGGTCAATAGCTATGCTCCAAATAATGTCACTATTAACATCTCCAGACATAGTCACAGATACAGCTACAAGAATAAAGCGGGCCAAAAATGAGCTTCTAAGCTTATGGTACAGCTGCCTTAGTCCCCTCTAATTTCCTAAACCCCAGAGCACAGTGAGAACACAAAACCACCTTGCTGGTAGAAAAACAGTGCCATAAGCAGACATTATTTGGGTACAGGAAATGAATGCTGGAGTTCAGAAATGTTAAGCCTACACGTTTGTGGAATGGCAAGGTGAGAGCTCATTCCACTGTCTCTCAAGACAAAACTCTGTGTATGTATCAGGATGACTTCTTTGCTTACTTTGCATTAAAAACATTTATTCTTGTATACCAGTACGACACCATCTAATAATGCATTAACATCTTAACTCTGCTGACCAGCCACATCATTAGTAACTCATACTTACAATAAATAACATTGCAAATCACACCCCTATCATATGCAGCACTTCCTGGTGGGTTTTGCAGTTCCTTTAGTGCAGGAAACAACACATTTCAGTACAGTATTTAAATGATTCCATGACTTTGTGTTGACTGCACAGGAAACCAGTTTTCTAAACAGTACGTTATGGATTCAAACCCATTTAGGTGAAGTGGGAAGGAGGATGCAGTCAGAGGCAGGAAAAGCTATGCCTGTATTACTAGAGTGCTCCCACTAAACAGCAACATCTTGAACCAGTATGCCAAGTAGGGCAGACCAGTTTTAATCACGACACTCTGCAATTCAGCGTGAGACTCCTTACTAAGTCCTTTATGTCACACTGCTGATTTGCCAGCGGCTTAAGATAGCTGACAGCGGGCTATACTCTTCCTTTCCAGCATCAGGACAGATGGCCCAAGTTCACTTCAGCAACAGAAGTTTAGCTGATATGAAAAAAGAAAACACCGAGAAGCATTCTTACCACAGCGATGAGACACAGCCAAGCCCTGGAAAGGAAAGGGAACCTGCCTCCTGAAGGATAGAAAGCATTGTTCTGCCACAGTAAACAGCACCAGCTGGGCTCTCGGATGTCTTCCTGTGGGTAGACTGCTGGAGACAATCCACACTCTAAACATGCTTTGCAATAATTTACCCCAGCTGCAAGTAAATGTTTGAATTTTCAACAGCTACTAAATTGCGGTGTTTCTTCGGCTCGAGTATGAGGGGAATAAAACAGATCAATCCACTTTATCATTGGAAGAAGGAAGAGGAGGGGATTGCGAGCATTGCTGGCACAGCGCACAGCCCAGGAGCTCAAGCCCAGGGAGCTGGGTGGTCTCAAGTGACTCTCACAGGATTTAGAGCGAATTCACCAGCTCAGCTGTGACTTGGAGACCTACATCTCCTGATCTCCTCAGAGGTCAGACCCTGGCACTCCTTCCTGCAGGCCCTAAAAGTAGCACCAAAAGCCCATTGTTTCCCCAGTATAAATGCCTTCATCCCGCAGACACATCCTTGCAGAAACTGGGGTTAAGTGTCAACTTTCAGGGATACATGGCCGTTGAAATGAAACCGAGAACTTCACATAATAACTACATACAAGATGTACACAGATAAAGTGCAAGAGAACAGCGGATAAAATTAATTATTTGCTTGCCAAATACTTTTTCCTCCTCTTTATGTGAGCAATGCTTTAGCTATTGCCTCTTCTATTCTGACAGCACCTCCTGGAAGAAGCTAACAACTGTCCTCTAATTTATTGTAAGATCCCTTTGAGTACCCCCCACCTGGTTTCCAGAAGTTGAACCTAGGTGTCACAATTCCTGTTTTCCAGAGAAGTTTAGCCATGGAGTCATGGAGCAAATCTTTTGCTAGAGCAGGAAGTCTCAATACCGTGCTTTAATCACTACACGCTTGATCCATCTTCACACCCATGCTTGCCTGATTTCAAGCACATAAATCAAACTTTCGACAAGGCAACACACAAGATGTAATAGACAATTCCACATTTTAACCCTAAATCAAAACAGCAAAGCAAAGCTGTTTGCTTGTTAAGACCCTTATTCTACATAACACTGGACCAAGACCCACACCTTAGCTCTCCATTCTCAGGAAATACATCGGGGTTAAACAAGAAAACACTTGAGCTAAACACAGTGGTAGTAGGTACTTAAAGCAAAGTCCAGGACTCCTGCCTTGATTAGGATACCTAAAGTTTTGGGTTGGCTTTAAATATGGATGTGGTATAACAAGAAAATGATCCAGTTAAAGAGGAAAACAATACAAGTAGAACAATACAGATAATGAACACATTAAACATAGTTGAAATAAAAAGCTAAAAAGAATTGCTCACCAGTTGGGGTGTGAAAAACAGAACAGAGCAGGGCTGAGGATTACAACTTCTGTTTATCAATGGAAAGAGCAACATTCCTGAAATAGGGAAGAATAAATAAAAGGACTGTATGTGTTTACAGAGAGGTGATTTGGAAGCAATGGCAACAGAAGTATTGCAATCAATGCATATTAATTCCTTTGGGGAAAAAAAATCACTATCCCTAGCAGCAAAACTCCAGAGGCAGGTAACAAGCAGGCCCTAAGAAATCCAAAAGAAGCAAGAACAGAGGTAAAACCTTTAACAGATGTGTCAGGAAGTCCTTTGATAGCTCAACTGCACAGGAAGTCTCGAAACAGCTCTCAAATGGCAGTGTCTGTATCACACAGACATCCCTCAGAGCAGTGCTAGCAAAGACTCTTACCCAAGCCCTCTTCTTTAACACTGGAGAAAGCTTTCTAAGCCTTGCCTTGGAAAGCAATTAAAAATAGCCCAGTCAAAATGGATGCAACCCAACCACAAGTGAAACAAGCTAAAATGCAAATGTGGTGGTGGCTGGATTGTGTGTTTTGTTTTGGTGTGGGGACTTTTTGTGTGTTTTGTTTTGGTGTGAGGACTTTATGTTTTGGTTTTACATCACTGCATATCCCACACTGCTTGAAAAATAGAGACTTTTGAAGGGTGTACGACTGTGGTACATGACATTACATCAGCATGGTTATAAAGTGCTTTAGTTTTATAGGAAATGAGGTACTATTGCTAAAGGTATTAACAAACAAGAAAATAAGAGGATGATATCCTCTTTACTCAGATTGTTCAAATTAACTCCATATCACTCAAATTCCACATATAACAGAATAGCAACTCACTAAGATTTTTGTTGTTGTTTTTGATTTCATTTTTCTTAACTATGTGAGGGGGAGAAACTTACATCAGAATCAGTGAGCAGGGTTTCAGGGATTTGCAAGAATATACAAGAAGTTCTTGGCATCCCATTTATTTAAGCTGCAGTTTTATTGTCTTTTAAAACTGAAGGTAGCAATTTTCATTATACGATTAAGAAAAACTGTATTTCTTATGACTTCTGGAAGTCATGGAAAATTTCTGACTGTACTTTGGATGAGCTTTTGAGAGGCATCCCAGACATTGATCAGCATGGCTACCCCATGAGTTACCTTAAATTGTAAGAGGACCAATTCCTGAATACATGTAGACTGACTAAAATACACTTGGCTGGCATGCTTATTACATAGCATGGAATTAACTAGCATGGGAATTACATAGCATAGGGAATTAAGCTACTGAAGCATTCAAGAATACATATCCAACACAAAATGTAAGTGTTACCATAGGAGATGGTTTTTGCTTACATTTTGCTTACATTAGCCAACTAGGACAACAAGGCGTGCTGATACATGCATTAACCCTTGCTATATTGCCCTATGCTTGCAAGCGTAACCTCACTGGTGTTGCTGAATGGAAAAGGTCAGCTATGGTGGAAAACATACCTTGATTTTGCTGGGTAGACACTCTCTCACAAGTCTTGCAGGGGAAGCAATATTTGCATCAGGACATTTCCGTAACTATTTCTACAGCTCTGTATGATGCTGTTCTTGGTTCTAACTGGCTTAAGCAGCTCACTGAAATCAGGGTGGAAAAGTAACTTTGCTTTAATTTTTTTAAAGCATTTACAGTGGCAATGTAGCTGATGGTTGTGTATTGGTAAAGCTTTTAAATATGCTTTAGTTTAATACCACAACACCAGCTGTATGTACAGCTCTTCTGTTAAACAGCCAAGTAAATCCTAACCCGAGGTCGGTATCCTTAATTTCCATGAGGGTGTATAATAATTTCTTTCTTTTTTTTTGGTTTTTTTTTTTTTTTTCATTTTTTTTTCTTTAAACTGGTGAACTGTGACAGAGTTATTTTGCAACTTAACAAGTCTGCAAATTATTCTCATTTCCACTTTGGCATTACTCCTCACTGCACTGATTTAACTAGTGTTAAGTACAAAACACTTTAGCAAGGTAAGGTTTGTATATTCACAAAGATAGATTAATGCACAAGAGTAATTTCTGGCATTGGTTAAACATCTCTATTACTGAACTTCATGAAAGTAGGATTGATGAGTTGAACTATTAGGTGCTGAAGTGTAGAGCAAGAAGAGCCGACGTCTTTCATGTGATAATTGAAATCATTTCAATTCATTTCCTTCTTGGTTGGACAGAAACATGTTTTCAATAGTGAAGAAATCTTGAGGGAATCCATTGACCTAACCAGTCATATAATGCAAGAAGTTAATGGACAAAAATGATATTCATCTTCAGTTTATAATAGCATTTTCTTTTCACAGAATCCTAAACCATACAAAAGCGAAGTATATTATAAGAGCAACTGCTACTCTGGTAGATACATGACCTTTGTTTTACGTGACAATTATTGTGTTGGTGGAAAAACAGAATTAAAAAAAAAAAAAACCACACCAATTTTTATGCTAAGATAATAAATTATAAATTATGAAAGTCTAAGGCACTAAGCAACTTGTAAGCAACAGTCCTGTCTCTTAGCAACGAGCCAGTGAAAGCAGCTTGTTGATACGAATAGAGCAGACCGGATTGTTTTGCAATGATTACCACCAAGGAACTAAGAACAACATTTTAACACCTGCCTCAGGGCACTTCTGCACCTAGCTATCCATCTCTCCAGTGGCCCACAAAGACTGGGCTGGATGCCAAGCGGCTTCTGAGTCCTGCCTCCTTCCCAGAGTTGGCCCACTGCAACAAAAAGGACCCCAGAGGAAAGATCAAAGAGGTGGAGTTCAGGTGTGTTGCACACTTGTGCCTGCTTCTATTTCTTTAAATGCAATTTTCCAAAAAATGAGTGCTCATTAGTGTAAATGTTTGATTTTTTTTCTCTCTTTGCCCCTTTAGTGCTGTGTGTCTAATCTGTAGTTAGCATTATGAATGAATGCAGACAAGTATTTGATATGAAGCCAACAATCATTTTCTGTAGTTTTATTCTTAAATACCCAATGTCAAGAGTTGGAGAAACAGTTCAATCAGAAGCACCTAGTTATTATTTCACCATTGTGCTGGTTTCAGAAGCATACAAAGAAAATATTTCCAGAAATAAAGTGCAGCAGAATCAGTTTGTTGGGTCCCTGGACTAGCATTAGCGGTGGCTCATTCATTCTCCCAGGTAGAACATTATGACAGCAAAGGGAAGCTGTCGTAAAGGAAGGATAGTAAAAGTTAAGAAAAAAAGGTTGATGTGAAATCCAGGTAAACAAGACAAAAAATTTTAGGAGAGGAGCAAAAATGAAAGACGGGATGGAAAGGAAATGAAATGGTGTGAAGGTGAAAAGAGCAGGGAAACAAAAGGTAGAAATGGGACTGCAGAAACAGAGAAAACAGAGAAAGAAAATAACAGGAAGACACACACGGCTTTGCTGTCAGTAGAAGCAATTTCCCTTGCAGAAAAGAGTGCAGGGAGAACAGCTAAAAAGAGAATTTAATTCTGATCTGCTGGAAATCCATCATTGACTCATGAGACCTGGCAATTCTTCCAGTCCATTCTAAGCCCTAAGTGAGTTGGAGCACTGATCAAAGCCTACAGGCCAGCTTAGTCTATAACTCCACCTATCTCCACATTATACCTGACTTTATTAAGCAATGCAACTGTGCTAAGCGTGTTTCTATCAATGTAGCTTTCCTGGTGCTGGCTGGAATGCACATGTACCAAATTTATCTGGTTTATTTTTTTTACTCTGGACCAAACTGCCCTATATGTGCTAAGGAGTATTGGAGTTGAGTCAGAATATATTTATTTAGCACAAGCCATTGGCTTGGAGGCCAGACTCTCATTGCAGAAAGACATGGTTTTAATATTTCTTAATTCTATATCCAGAGCAGACAGATTTAAACTAAATTTGCTAAATATAACTACTGCCATTGCTGCATAGGCACATTAAACAAGTATATGGGTTGATCCACCTCAAGAAACTATTTACTTTCCCTGATGCAAAATCCTGATGGAATTGGTCATTGTGTCTTAGACACTGTTGAGGCTCACCAGGCAAAAGTGGGCTTTCTCCTTCACTTTTCTTTTGGGTGATTGAATATGAAGTCCAGCTCACTGCACATCCTTATGTGAGATAGTTTAACACAGTACCTCGAGGCTCTATGGTCCCAGAATGCAGCGCAGCTCACTGGCAGTAGTTCAGCTGAAGACTAAACATTTGGCTCAGTGACAGCAGAGCTGCCAAGAGCTGGCAACAAGAGACTCACAGGGAAGCAGCAGGCTGCTAAACCCTTTCACATTTTTAATTAGATCCACACACCCATGTCTTTGAGCTATCATAAATATACAGATGACATAGAGAGCATTATTTGGGGTAAGGGAAAAAAAAAGAAAGAAAAGAAAACTGTACTGTGGTATCTCTTCCTTTATTAAAATTATTTACCTACAGCTAGTCTTTGGAACTGAGGGGAGAAGAAAAAGGGGGTGTGACATTTAACTCAGGTAAAACTCTCCCCCTGACTACAGTGAATTCACCCTGCACATCGAAAATGCAGGGTCCTGAGATGTCTGACACGCCAATTTAGCTGCAATAGCATCGCCAGAAGAGGGCATTATTGGCAGTAACTCCGGTGTGTAATTTCCCAGAAGAGCTCTACGTTCAAGTTTTAAGTATTCTTAAGTGTGTATCTTGCTATGATATTGTTGTTTAAAACTAGTTTTTCCCCTTGTGCTGTTGTTACTATTTTCTAAGCACACCTTGATATAATCAAAACCCTTTTATTTATTTTTTATTAATTTCTGCAAAGATATTTTCCCAGTTCAGTTCTTCCTGACTCTTCTTTCTTCCAGACTCTCCTTCAAAATAATGGTAAGTCTTGGCTGGTAGTTTAATTAATTCTTTTTTTTTTTTTCTTTTTCCTATTAACTATTACATAGAACAATTCCTCTGCCACTCATTTTTTTCTCATCTGACACTGGTGAGACCTACAGCAATATAGACATATAACAAACACATTTTATATTGGCACTTGACATCATCATATAGGGCAGTCCAATGCATATGGTTAAAAGATCTCTTCTTCTGTGCAGGGACAGTGACACTCAAAGTATTGTCTCTTGTCTCCTTTGTTATACAGTCTAAACATTTTATTCAGAATAGAAACTGTAGCTGTATGATCAATCTGCAGCATAAAAACATGCACAAAGGATCTTTGCAACTGGACCAGGAGGGCTAGGGTTTTCTTCTTGTATTTCTCCTAAGTTTAAAGAAAATCTAATAAGGAAACAAAATCTTTGAAATGCTGTATGGGGTGGGGGGGGAAGGAATCACGTGTTGTCCCACCTGCAAGCACAAATTTTATAAATAGACACTACAGCAAACATCAAAGAAATTGCTGTGCAGAGAAACCAACAGATCATGTATATTTTACATTGCCCATTTATTCCAAACTGTGTTAGCCACACACTGCCAGTTAACTCTGAATTTGCAAACCACAGTGTCGTGGATATTCGGAAAATTGTTCATGTCATCCTCATTGTTTTGTTCTATGTAAGTTAAACTTGGCTGTATCTAACTTCTCCTGGGTTTCTCCTCTGTACTTCACCACAAACTGAGGAGCACAGAGTGACCTAGCCTTTTTGTATGCCAGGTCCATAGTACACATTTCAACACACAGGATCCATGACCATTGCCAGCAAAACTGCTCTAAACCACCACGTCCCAGGAGCTTTACATCTCCCTTATTATGGACTATGCTCAGCACCAAGGAGGTGAATACATAGGCAGTATCTCTTACAAATGGAAACAGGGGCAGAGCCTAGGGAGGAGGCTGGACCTTGGGCTATGCAGAAGCAGGCCTTCTTGAGGTAGTTCCCTTCTCAGAATTTAGGGGAAATGTTCAGCTTTAACCTTTCTTGGACTTGCCTTTTCTTTATTCCTCCTTATGTCCACCAGAATATTTCTGCAAAATGCTTTGATGCTCCACAAAGCAGCCAAAGGGACAGGAAGCATCCTAATGTCTTGACAGAAATTCAGAGCCTCATTTGCTAAAAGGCATTTCATTGACAGTTTTAACTAGAGGTGGACTGGGCTGCTGCAGACCTTTCACATCATAAATTCAAAAGGTTGATAAGTAAGATATAAGTCAAGGCTGTTAAATCACTGTGTGAGGGAATTTTTTACATTTGTAAAATGTTTAGGAAAATAAGACTGCTGTCTTGCTTTGTGCTGTCAGCATATAAGTGGAGGAGTAAAGTAAAAAATATACAAATGAAGATAAAAATATTTGATCCTCTCATCAGTGTTGCTGTTAGCAATACAGTGCTTTTCTCAGGGGCAGATTCCAGAACTATTTATGTTGAAGTCAAAAAGAAAGAAAAAGCAAAAAAGATTTTACAAAAAGATGATTAAAGAACCTGCTCAGCAAATTAACCCCAATTTTTCACCAAACTACCATTTTGCCAGAAGCTCAAGAATTAATATTTCACAGGTACAGACACAGAAATAACATCTGCTAATAATAGTACTAGTAATACTGTTTCTCACGATTAGCTATAGTATAAAACATAGTTTTCTTTGATAGCAAAACCATATTGTTAATATCTTCTGTGTGCGCTGTATCAGGATTAGGTAAGTGAGTTTCAATGTAATTAATACAAATGATCTTGTACTTCAGTTACATGTATCTTATCTTGAAGAAGACATTTTAACAGAGGCTTATTCTTTAATGAAGTTTGGGTTTTGATTTGTCAGAGATTCAAAAAAAGGATTGGTGCCTCACTTGTTTCCCACCCCCCACCCCCCTTCCTACCTCTAGATGGTACCTATTTGATACTAACCAGCCCCAAGCATGTTTGGTATAACTGTTCAACAGTGGTAAATACCTGTGCTGATTCATTAAAATTCTTGTTCAGATCTGATCAAAACCTGGATGTCAAATCTGCGGTCTGCCCATGCAGGCTTACCCACACCTGCTTCTTTCAGACCTGCCGAGTTACCAGGCCTCTGGCTATTAACAGTTTGGTTCACAGCTTTCAGAATACAAATGGACAAGTGAAATCAAGGCTGGTAAATCCTGTTTAAATCATCTACTCCATCTCCATGTCACTGCTGGGAACTTTGATAAACTTACAGACTTTGCTGTCATAGGTGCTAAGAAGTTTCTGTGTACAGCCTTTTGATGCATCAGATCCATGCAGCAAGCTGTTGAGAAAGATGGGGTAGATGGGTGTGATTTTGACCTTTCCAGAATGAGTCATGTCTCTGTGGATATAGAAAGACCTAAGGCAGAGTTCATGCACACTGGTGAAAATATTTCCATCAACTCCAGCAAGCCTTGGGTCAGCTCTAAGGGAAAGAAACCAAGAATGAGGGCTTGTGTTTGTACCCACCACCAACCTCCCATACCTAAATAACCACAGAGTCAAGTATGACAACATAGACCTGGCCTTTAACTGTTCTGCAGGCAGATTGGAGAGGTTATTCTCCTGATGTTTTGAACTATCTGAAACTGAATAGTGTAGCACAGTGGTGCCTCTCAACACCTTTCCCTGCAGAGATTATTTGCCAGAGCATGACATGCAACAAAACTTCAAGCATACAACATTAGGTTCAGAGCTGATTGTACCTGTAAGGTTTGGCAAATGGGCATAGGGTATGCATGTCTGGCTATAAAACATTTTCAGAAAACTGTTAAGTGAAATCTGACCTCCCAGTACCCAAGCACAACCCTATTTTAGTGGTGGTCACCCTTCCCATACTGAAAATGAATGATGGGGAGAAACAAAGCAAAAAGGCTTTTTCTTTTTTTTTTTTTTTTTTTTTTTTACGAAAAGGCATTTGTGCAGCCATAAATCTGGTTTAGGGATTCTATCCTTTGACTCAGCCACTAATCAGTCCTTCCTTGATTTCTTTACTCACAAAACTGGCTGAAGGACAGGTAAAGTTTGGTACATCCTCCCCTTGTTACAATCCATCCTTCCTACACCCCAGCCAGGAAGGCAGCCTATATGCCAGATCTTATGACAGCAGTACTCAGGAGGGAGCACAGCACTGAGATCCTGCCTGAGCTCCCTTACCAGGCATTGCTTTGTCTTGTTGCACTGGAGAGGTCAGATTCTGAAAAACTCTGCAATTGCAAGTGCAACTCATACTTGTCCCCAAAATTTCAATGGTGTGCTTACCCACTGCAATGCATTGCTAAATTGCAGGAAAGATTTTTCGGCTCTGAAATCTCAGTTAAATCATATTTATTTTCCTGTGCTGCTCCACCTAAGAAGGCATGTCCAGGAAGTATTTATTTTAAAGTAGAGAGGCAGCTTTCTTGGTCTCTTTCATCTTTTAATGGGACAAAAAACCACACTACTTTAAATCAACAGCACTGAATCCAATTAAAATATATGAAAAATGATATCTGGTTTACTGTCAGAGTTTGCAGATGCCTTGTGTTTTACAGACAAAAAAAAAAAAAAAAAGAAAAATCAAATGCACTTTCTTGGCAAAATAAAATAATTTAAATATCAACTTCTTCTGTTTTGTTAAAGAAATCATGCTTTTTAATAGCTAACATATATTCATATTGTCCTCATTGCTGTCAGCAAAATAGTTCTAAACAACCCCATTTTAGCAAGTAAATTTACTACAGTTAAAAATAAAGTAATTATGTTAGCAGCTGTAAAACGTTCCAATATACACTGCTACTATTTCTTCAGTAAAGGTGCTAAACACACCATTTTGTGCATTATATACCATGAACATGTGGTGGTCCAGGGTTAGAAAGATTACTTTTCCTTAAATCAGCTTTAACATAGTCAAAAGCTAAACTTGCTCTCATGGAAGTCACGATAATAAAAGTCCATTCACTTCAATCTTGTAATACTGGAATTGCAGAAATAAATTCCTAAACAAATAAAATGCACACAAGAAGCTTATTTCTTGATGCATTCAAGCAATGCCTCACCCCAGCCTTCCCCAGCAATCCTGTCATCCTTAACCTATTAAAAATTGGGGAAAAAAAATCAGGGACTTTCCTGCTACAAGGCTGTCATTTTGAAAATACAGTCTGTGTGGTGTTTTTTGTTTTGTTTTCTTTCTTCCAAGCCAGAAGTACTGCAAAGAATTTAGTGTGCCTTTATTTGAGTATAACTAGGAATATCTGATTTTAGAGTTCCCCTTTATTCTGTCCTAAAGACTGCACCAGTGCACTGGAGGCTGAGATTGAAAAATCAAAATCCCATTGCAGTCATTGCAAATTTGTCTCTGACCTCAGACAGGCCAAGATTTCTCTATAGTCTCTTGTTTATAGATCAGAGCATCACCTTAGACTCTTTGGCCACAGCATTGCACTGGAAACTTATATTTAGGTTTCTTCCCTTTCTTCTCCCTTTACCCTGCTTCTTTCCCTTCTTTTAATTTGAGTTTAGAAGTCAGTGACCAAGGACAGGGACTACGGGTTCAATGGTCAGAGCACTGCCCTTTATCACAAATATGTCTGTGGATGAAATCTAGCTGGGTTCAAAGGAAGTCAGTTGAGACAAGCTTAGTTCAGCCTGCCTCACCCTTTTCTCTGCTAAAAAAGTTTCTTAGAGTTACCTCAGATGCCAGTTCCAGATATTCTATAAAACTGAACAGGTGCTGAAGACACACTAATGCTACCATACAGAAACCACTGACTAAAGCGAGTATCTCATTGCCAAAACGTAGGAGCAGAAGCATGCAAACTAATCATTGCAACAACTACTCATTTCAAACTCAGCCTGCTTTCCTTCGACAAGCAGAAAAAAAATCCCATCCCACTTCCATCCCAGAGGTACTCATTATGCCAGCTAAACTTCCTAAGATTTCCCTTCAGCCATGAACCACAACATACTGAAACCAGTATGCACTTTTCATGTTCCAAATGCTGTTTCACAAAGGGCAACTGCAAGTCTTCTCCTAACCACACCCAGAGCAAGGTTCCCTCATTTATGAAATGCCCATGACATGGAAGATGTTTTCATTTCTTTCTTCCTTGGCAAAGTCCCAGGTGCAAGCAGCAACAAGCACAGGAAGGCTGATAACATAATTTGCTGAGCTTGACTCCAGCATTCTTCACTTCTCACATGACAGATCAGATATTTGGTCAAAACATCTCTGACTGTACTCCCTCCAGTAGCAAGGTAGCCTGGTTTTATAGGGAAAAGCTCGATCTATTCGTTATCGCCTCATCTATTTGCCCTGAGCAGCCTCTAGACATTTACTGCATTAATCACCCCTCTTTTTTTGCTTCATTTCTACTCAATATTGTCATTTCTAAATACAGAAATTTTGTTGTTTACAAGCACTTTCTCAGAACACAGTTAACATGATTTTTCTACTAAAATTAAGCATACTGTTTGCAGTTTACTTAGAAATTGTGCCCTGGCTGCATCTAAGACAAGAAACAGTAAGAACTCTCTAGTGATCCGAGCTGACTCTGAGATGATAGCAAAACCCGAAGTGAGGCCAGGTTTGTGCAGTTTGAGAGTTTTGACATGGGCATTTTGCTTAACTCAGAACTGTCCTACTTACCTGTGTCACCTTCTTAAGAAACCACAAGCACAGTTATGTACTGTCATTTGAATTTGAAAATACCAAGCACCATGTCTTGTTTCTCACCCTCCTGTTCTCATTTTCCTCATCTCTCTGAGGTTCAGGTTTGATCTCTTTGTTTTGCTTTATTACACAGGACAATAACCTGACCAAGAGAAGATCTGGACTCCACCTCCAGCTTTCCATTGACCTTCTTAGGTCTCCTTAGGAAATCACTTCACTTTGCCTCTCTGCTTCCAGTCTCACTCCTTACTTGCAAACAGATAAGATCTTTCACTCCGTGTATGTCTGAGGCATCTGAATGGGATGTTGGTTGAGAAAGTAAACCAGCTATTGCTGTAGTCACAATAAATAACACCTCTAATCCATGACCAGTGCCATTAATGTGAGGGAGAATACTGAGTAAGGTAACACTCTATTTGTGTCCCTGTCCTAATGAGGAGGAACCATTTAAGGAAAATTAAAGGAAAAGAAAAAAAGTAGACATACTGTTATTGCAGTGTGGAAAACTCAGCCAGGAACTAGTTTCATTAGTTCCTTTTCCAGAGAAAGGAAGTTACTGGTTATATATGTATATTTGTGCCAGAGAAGGGCCATGAAGGGGCTAGAGCACTTCCTGCATGAAGACAGGCTAAGAAAGCTAGGGCTGTTCAGCCTGGAGAAAAAAAGGCTGTGTGGAGACCTCATAGCAGCCTTCTAGTATCTGCAGGAAGCCTACAAGGATGCCGGAGAAGGAACCTTCATCAGGGACTAAAGAGTCCGGACAAGGGATAATGGGTTTAATCTTAAACAGGGGAAATTCAGGTTAGATATAGGGAAGAAGCTCTTTAATGTGAGGGTAGCGAGCCACTGGAACAGGTCACCCAAAGAAGTGGCAAATGCTCCATCCCTGTCAGTGCTCATGCCAGGTTGGACAGAACTTTGGGTGACATGGTCTAGTGTGAGGTGTCCCTGCCCATGGCAGGGGGTAGAAATTAGATGATCTTAGGGTCCTTCCCAACCCTAACTATTCTATGATTTTATGATCATGAAGAAATGCAAACAACTCATCAAGGCCTCTTTCTCTCTTTTCTTCCCCAAGGGTCAATAATAACTTCATAGGCCAGGCCAAACACTGTCTTTATTGGAAAAAGTATGTGTACCTGTGACCTAGATGAACAGCAGTGGTATTACTTCAACCCCAAATGAGGTGCAGTTTTGGGCAGATGCAATAATGCTGATGCCACAATTGCAGTTGTGGGGGTAGAAGGGCTGCTTCTTTTATTATTTAGTCAATTCATTAGCAATAAAGGCGCAAGGACACCAGTGAAAATCTTGTATGACCATCTCTATGGTGAATTCTCATAAGCATGTAGTAGATTAGCCTGGTGGCTTTCAGCACTGCAAAACCATGTCACATGAATATGCCAGTTTCTGAAATGACTTCAATATAACTGCCTGCTGGCAGAGGGGTGCTGCTGAGACAAGCATGAATGGAGAGTGAGGGATAATGAAGGTGACTTGTTTTAAGGGTTCCTTTCAGGAGCTGTACCAGTTTCATTGGAAGCTTGTTTCTCCCAGGACAAAAGCTACTGCTGCATTAGCTAATAGAAGGAGGAGTATTACATGATGATGGATGTGTGAAAATGACACACCAAAACAAAATAGCACACCCTGTTTCTCCCCCAGGGGAGAGAGTGGAAGAACAAATCACATGTGACAATGTCAGTCATGTTGCTTAATGCACTGTTCTGGGACTTTCAGATACTACAGTCATGTGGACAACATGAGAACCTGTTTGGGGTTGCATTGCACAGTGGTAAAATGGTGAAAATTTGAAGGTCGTGGTCCAGATTTTTAGAAAATGGCCCAGAAATGCTCTGTGTCATCTTTTCAGAATTATGATTTTTACCTGCATGCTGGTCTAAGAATATCTCAGAGGAGATATACTCCTCTGTGTTGTTTCTACAGAAGTTTTGTGGAAAATGAAGGGATTTGTGAAGAATAATTCTTGAATCATTTCAACCTCAAAGTTAGAAAAAAGTACAATTATTGTCAAAATCTTCCATTTGTTTTGGGATCTTAAGAATTTGGCAGAATAAAGAATTTAAAAGATAAAATCAAAACAAAATTATTAATAGAATTGTTGAAGGAAAACTTTTGATTGACAAATCCACATTTTTTCATTAAAATTGAGAATGCTTTTTATATTTCTGTTCTTATTCCGTACTTAACTTTATTTTGATCTCAAAAGTTTTCATTTTTGAGAACTTTATTTCTCATCTTATTTGGCTTCAGATTCTCCATTCCTATGTCTACATGAGGTAATATATAAGGCCACCATAGAATCATAGAATAGTTAGGGTTGGAAAGGACCTTAAGATCATCTAGTTCCAACTGCCCTGCAAGGGCAGGGACACCTCACACTAAACCATTCCACACAAGGCCTCATCCAACCTGGCCTTGAACACCGCCAAGGATGGAGCATTCACAACGCGCCTGGGCAACCCATTCCGGTGCCTCACCATCCTAACAGTAAGGAATTTCTTCCTTATATCCAATATAAACTTCCCCTGGTTAAATTTGAACCCATTACCCCTTGTCCTGTCACTACAGTCCCTGATGAATAGTCCATCCCCAGCATCTTTGTAGGCCCCCTTCAGATACTGGAAGGCTGCTATGAGTTATGTCATAACTAGATATACAAGGGAGAGAAGACAGCAGCAAGGTGCTGCCTAATTTGAAAAATTACATTCATTTGTACAGTCTATCACACAAATCACTGAAATAAAATGGTATCCAGCAGCTGGCAGATAACGTGGTATCCTCCTATGTACAGCTATTCTCTCTTTCAAATACCATGCACTAGTTGATTGCCAAAGAAGAGCTACTAGCACAGACAGGAGAGCTCTCAGCAGAGATACTTGGCTGCTAAAAGGAGATGGGCACTAGCAGTGACAAGATGAGCTGCTCAAACAGGCAGACACGTGTACATCTTGTGCTTTAATTGCTGCCAGCAGAAAGCTACATGACGATGGCTGCAGCAGGCCTTATCCTATTCCAGAGTATAACTGGGATGAAAGACTTTACTGAGCATGGCCCCAGACAATCTGGCCTGACTACACCAGCTGCCCCTGCTTAGAGCAAGAGGGTGGACAGGAGACCTTTCAAGGTTGGATCTTTCCAACCTGAAAGTTCATATGACAAGATGGTGACGGTATATCTCATTTTCGCAGCCTCCTAGTGGGAGCAGTGCACTGAAAAGATGAAATATTAGTAAAACTGTACTAGCAACGTAGAAGAAAGCTACAGCCTTTCTAAACTCAGATCTCCACACTTAATCTCTGCAGAGATTAAAACCAACATGCAAGTGCTTTCAAAGGCTAGGCACATAGCACTACAGTTCATAAAATGCTAGCTTCAAAGCACCATTAATTTATATCTTTTAGATGCTTTTCTCCCCAGAACAGACCAAGAGACAGTGCTCTGCAAATACACACCCTCTGTTTCCATGTCTTTTCTTTCTGATACAGAAATCATCAGTGAAATGGATTAAACCCAAAGTGGGATGCGAAGAGTCAAATTCCAACCTCTGCGAGGTTCAGCTGCTCTCAGCCCATCTCAGAACACCACTGGTGCAGTCACTCTGCATGAAGCCCTGGCCCGTATCTGATCCCAGCTGTGTGCCAAACACAAACATCAGCAACACTATTGGCATGTTAAGTCAAATGGTAACACTCAGGAGGATCACAGAGGAAGTATTTCTCTTTCACTAATTACATGTGGACAAGTAAGCACTTCTGCCTATTCTGTATGGAGAAGCACAGGCAGTAAAAAGCCCTTCTG
>JAVHNF010098381.1:0-10264 GCA_034783455.1 Micropsitta finschii | reverse complement strand
TCAAAAAGATGTTAAATATAAAATACAGACTGTCATCCATTTTTTCAAAAACAAAATAAGCCTAAAATATTTAGACATTTCAACAGGTTAAGTAAAGTTCAGTCATGTAATAGTTGTTTCAAACAGGAACACAGTGGTTGAAATAACATGGCAAGGTTCACAAGGCTGCTACACTTAACAATTTCCAGGTCTGAAATATTTACATTAAAGATAGGAAATTAAAAATAGATAATTAATCTTTGTATTTGGAAGTAATTTAGTTTAGTTTTCCTGTACTAAAGTGAAAAGTTAAAGCACTGAAATTACCACATTAGCTTTGCTTACTACTTACGACTCGTATGTCTTATCTTTTGTAAAAAATAAGGTGAAAACACATGCAGACAAAGAAAAAAGTGATTAAAATCTGTTTTGCAACCATTTACATTACATAAAAATTAACATCTGATAAAATTCACAGTAACTTGAAATTGCTTTTTCTCTAACTTTTGCATATTAAAAAAAAAATTATTATGGCATTTAAAACCAAATATTTAAATCCCAGTGTCATACCCACTAAAAACTGCTGTACTTTGGCTGGTACTTTTGCAGGATCATGAGCAGACTGATATGCAGGTTTTTTTCAGTTTCTCCTCACAGTCAGTAGCTCCCAATTATCTTGAGGGAAGCTTGGTATTTAACATATATTGAATTACGAAGACTGTTACTTACAATTAGCTGTTTCAAGCCTACAAATGACTGTTCTACGGAGTTGGCATTTAAAACTTGTCTCTTCACTGCAGCTTGCTCCCCCAAGAAGCGAAGCATTAAGTCTTTTACCGCATCTCCCTTGATGTTCATGGAACAAAAAAAGAAAAAACATAAAAAGACACTTTAAAACATTATTTTAGCAAAATAAAATGTTAAATTAAAGCTGAGCAGCATAGTTCTTTCCCCTTGAGGAATGCTTATTTTCCAGTATTTTTTGTGTGTAATGAATATAAATGTATATATGTTTACAGCATCATAATGAAAACTTCTAGATTTACTCTACGCTATTTGCTATATTCTTTTTTTCAATGTTTAGATTTCTGTTAGCATAGAAACATTCAGGCTTATTTGCTTCTCATTATTATCCTTCAAAATCTGACAAAATACTCCTCAAAGATGTAAAAAACCAGTAAGTTTTATGTGCTTTCAAATGGATATTAATGTTGAAAGGTGTAACCTACTGATAGAAGATAAACACGCACACTATCAGCCTTAAGTAGCCACCGAAAAGCTTTGAGAGACTGTAAACCCAGGTGAACAGTGTATTTTAACACACATGCTTAATTTCAAAAGAATTAATTAGAGAAATCATCGCCCTGGAGAAATCAGGTTATCTGAGCTTAATAACTTCAGACTTGAGACTAGTTGAGACACAGATATTTGAACAGGTTTCTAAAGACAGGCAAGATTAGTTCTAGATTTTGCAATATGAAGCAGCTAAGAGGAAGTGTCCAAATCCAGGTTCTATTCCACCTTTGCCAGCAACAAACTGAGTAACTGATATGATGCTCCCTGTGCCTCAATTTCCCCTTCCAATAGTTGTTCAATCATCTATTTCTGTGCCTTCCCATCTGGTGGCTGACATCTTTATGGTTCTGTGTACTAGAGATTTTCAACAGATAATAAAGCAACGCAAGCAGCTATTAAAAAACTGAGAATACTACTATCTACACACCCTTCAAGCACCATGTCTGCCGATACAGAGTGTAGGACAGGGTACAGGGCATGTGTGTCCCCTACTCTTGCTGGGACTGTACACATTACTATATACAAGAGAACTCCTTATAGTGTTATAAGTCACCACATGCCAAAAGCAGTTAACAAAAATTACTTCTGTAGGATTTTCCCCAATCTTACATTTTTATGCATTTTTAATCTAGAAAATAAATCTGTTAATAAAAATATTAACATTAATAGACAAATTTATGCCATTATTGCTTTTGTAAGCCAAAAGGTCCTCTTCCTTTTACCTGCCACTCACCAGAGAAAATCTCTGCACTCCGCACCATTCCTCCTCTCTGCAATTTAATTCCATATCTTTTCAGATCTATGGTAACTAGAACAGCATGCAACATTTAACAGGGTAAAGCAGAAAATGACCATGCAAAAAAGTAAACATACAACAGAATACTTGCAAAGATCCCTCTAAAGAAACACACAAACATGAATATGAAAAACTAAGGTAGGAAGCTGTTAGCACAGAGAGCATGAAGCAAGCCACAAAGCCTTTTGCCTAAAACAAGGTGAGCTACATAAAATACAGTACAGCTTAGCAATGACAAAGATAATTGATACTAAATGTTTGCATTTTCCCCAGGGACAGTGATGGGAAATATGTTTGTATTTTCTGTCTAGTTTCTTGAGGAATGAGACTGCAACTATTGTTTCATTAAGTTGAAAATTTTTAACTCTAATGCTGTCACTTATTCTATGAATAAAAAAATATTTCCATCTTTTGAACAGAAGAGTTTGAAGGATTAAGAAAAGACAGCATGTGCAAAATGACATGAATACAAAAGAATTTTTAATTCCTTCCCCCCTCGGCACTTTGGAGGGGTAAGCATTACAAATGAATGCAATGCAACAAAGGACATAGTGACAGCAGACAGTAACTGAAGTAAGGCATAATGGAAAGAGCATAGAAAGCAGTACTCCAACTTGTTTCCACACTCAGGGAGCATGGGTAGAGATAAGCTGTACTACATGCAATTCAAGATAGTTTAAAAAAAAGAATGTTTCTTGAATCATCAGCAAAAGGTAGCACACAGCTGAAACCAAGTACATTTAGTATTTTTCTTGATGTGATTTATCCACTTTTAAGACAAGACACTTGTAATAGGAGCAAACACTTTCTGAGTGAGTAGGGATAAAAAAGCACTGAGCTCTTCAGCACATCATAAAAAATTTCAGTCCTTCCCTGAAGCACACTTACAGTTTACTGGAAATGCACTTTTCCACTAAAAAAAAAACAACCAAACACCAAAACTAAAAAACCTAGAAGTCTTAGTCTGCTGTACACTGCCTGGTTTAACATCCTGCATTAACATTTGGCATTAGCAAACTATTCATGACCATTGTTGGAAGCTGATTTAACACTGAAAACATGCCTCCTACAATGTTTTAGTTGACACTTCAAGTACTCTGCAATTATAGTTTCAGTTAAATACACAATTTGCAGTACTAGAAGCATAATGAACGATACCAAACCAGGAGTTGTCAGGTCAGTCAAGGCATGTACTCAGGCCACTGAAAAGCAGTAACTGGAAGTGAGTTAAGTTATGTAAACATAAAGCACTTCAAAACTTGTCCTGCTGACATGCCTGTGGGACTGCTTATAAATTATAATCAATGAAGAAGGCAGCAGGAATGCCCTTTAATTCCACTGATGGCTTTACATCAGGTCTTACTGTTGAAATATGGCAATGTCGGTCACATTTCTTTTCAATTAGGTACTAAATGGTAGACCTGCATATACACACATGCCCAGATTCAGGGAATTATCAGCAGAAACAAGCCTATAATCCTTGACTGGACTGAGGAATGTGAGAAAGACATACTGTAAAAAACAAGGCCTGCAATAGGAGGCCCTCATCCTTGGGGCCTGAAGAAGGAATCCTTCCTGCTGTCCATCCCATTACCTGTCAGGAAAGAAGTGCTACACACTCCTGAATTACTCATCGAGGTCTAAGGGAATTTTGGAAAGGAGCGAAGGAGGAGTAAATTCATATTACGCTTTCTTTCACTGGGGTAATTATTGGGCTCTGTGATGACAAACAAATTTTTTAAGATCAAGCTAACCCAAGAAGTAGCTGCAGCATGACATATGTCTAAAACTGGAATCATGTATTGCTTGTGACAGAAGCCTAAGGTCTGTCAGATAACTCAGCTACAAATATGGACCTCATTCACTCCAGAAACTTTTCTGATAGCTCCTGCAGATGGGGAAATTACTGCAGACTGCTCTCTGCTTGCATTTTACTACTGACTGATAATCTTTGCTATGCTACAATTAAGGATTAAAGTATGCAAACCCTCAACACCATGTCTCCAGACAACAATTCTATTATCCAGAAACATAAGACATGAAGGAACAGGATTAGCCTATTTCACATAAAAAAAATCCATTATGATGCCTTGCCTGAGCAGCCAGGATGAAATTTCTTCATGAGAAATACTGAACAGATCCAACTGAAATTTCTCAAATTCTAGATAAAGAAACACCCCACTTTATGCCTTCTCACTAGTTAGGAACTCTGACAGAAGAGAAAGAAATGAGTTTCCAATACTATGTTTCTGCCTTCATGATGTCATCTGGAGTTTTCCCTTTCATTTGGGGGTTATCTTTTCTCAGTAGCTTGCTCCAGCAGTCAATCTTTCTTTACAGGTTACACCTTTCCACTGCTTAGGGAAGATACAAGTGATGTAATTTCAGTCAGTGTTAACATTATAGAACATTATCGTAACATCAGTGAAAAATGTTATTTCCCACTTGGTTGCAACAGCGAACTCCACATGAAAACAAAGCTGCCTGCTTTCAGACTTTGTAGTACTGTATACTGATTTTATATATGTTCCAAATGTGAGAATTATCTTAACCAATTAGGAAGACCAGGAACAAACTATTTAAAAGTACATCTAGCTTTGGATTCTACGGAAATTCAACACTGTTTTTCAATGCAGCCAACAAATTTCACTATAAATAAATCAGATCCAGTTTTAGCCCCTTCATGTATGAGTTGGAAGCTACGCTGAATTTTCTAATAAGGACTGAAGCAATACACACAAGGTGACCATCAACCTCCCATGGCAGGGGGGTCGGAATGAGATGATCTTAAGGTCATTTTCAACCCCAACTATTCTATGATTCTCTGATCAATAACAATATGAAGCCCTATGATATGCAGATTATTAGACAGTTCTTGTATTTCTAAAATATAATAATACAATAAGATACAGTACCAGTCTTACCTGAATATTATCAAATTTTAATCCAGGCATAGTGAGATTTTCTTTGTCTATGAACACGGTGCTGTACTGTTGTGTGGCAACTGAAATTAGAACATTTCTGGTTTCCTCACTAGGAAGCCAAGCATCATTTCTTCTATCTAGTTCACTCATATTTAAGGCTGTGGCAAATGGGTCATCATTGCCAGCAAAAACAGCCTGGATTTGTGAGAACGGCTTGGGGGACTGAGTGGCTTCTAGAGATGATGGAGGACCACCTGCTTCAGATCTTCTGTTTCGCACAGAGAAAGTTGGGTTAGATGAAGCACAGGTACTGTCTCCACCATTAGAAAGAGAGGACATCTGATCTGGAACTGAAGAGTTTGCATTGGGATTACTAACAGAAATAAAATTGGATGTGGTAAATGAATCAAAAAAATCAGAAGCTAACGTATTAGTGTTAACAGTATCGCCAAAGAACTTGCTTAGACTAGGACTTGGTTGAACCACCTGCGGATTAGACTTCACTGGAGTCTCAATTATACTACTAAAACTAGGAGATTTTACCATCTGAGGCTCAAAGCCATCAGGTAGAAACAACTGTGGCTGGTTATTGTTTGCTTGACTGAAGATGGTACACACAGGGATAGGCTCAGCCTCAGAAGATGGTTTGTTAGTACTGGGTGATGACATCTGATTCTCAGGTTTGCTTTCATCAGTATTATTTGGTTTTGTTTCAACAGGAACATTGTTTTCCAACTTTGGTTCCTCCTTCACCACTTCCTGAACTGATTCTTCCTTTAAAGAAGCCTGATCGTCTGTTCCAATCTCAGAGATGTCTTTGGGGGTTTCTTCATGTTCAGTTTCACTCTCATTACTTAAAAACTCTTCTTTATCCACTTCTGCTTGTGTTTTTTGATTATCTTTAGCTTCCATTTGTTCTACAATCTCCTGGAGACAACCAAGTTCACCTGTGTCATCTTCACTGTTGTTCGGAGAATCTGAAATAATGACACTCTCCATCATCTGTTCATTAAGTTTATCCACAAAATTATTTGAGTCTTCTGACACAGTTTCATTCCCTTCAGACTCAAATTCATCCCCACCAAGATCAATGGTTTCCTCGTGAAAGAGAATTTCTTCCTGAGTTTTCTGTTGAACTAGGCCTCTGCTGTCATCTTGATCTGAAGTGCTCTTTGCATCCTTAGGATTACTTTCTTTATTCTCCATGGTAGCTGAAGAGGGGGAAATGCCCACCAAAACAAGTGTTAGTTTTACTACTCAGGTACTGCTCAGGTGCCATCCTGAAATTCCTATGTATCATGCAAATACTTAAATCTTGCTTTAAAACTAATTTTACTGATTGACATCTATCTACAGAATTAATTCTAAAAACCCTTTATCTTTTTCCTTTCTGCAAGTCGCAAAAACATTGGGATCGAAGAGCACAGAACGATATCCGTTTTCCCGTCCGCACAAACTGGTTCGGTCCCCATTCAGGAAAAGAAATGATGGGGCTCACGGCAGCCACCAGGGCAGGTGCCAAGCCCGTGCCGGCCGGGCAGGGAGCGGAGCAGCAACAGCACTGCCTTTTCCGCACCACGGACCCAGCTCCGGGAGCCCAGATCCACAACCGCAGGGCCCCAGTCCTGACCGCCCTGCGGTAGGATGGACACGGTCTCCACCCCGCGTAGGCCCCGCCGCCCTCTCTTGAGGTTGGGACCCCGAGACCACCTGAGCGCTCGCCCGTCCCTCAACCACCCCTAGGCACGCACAGGCAAACGAACTCCCCTCACCTTCGAGCCACAGCGCCAACACCCCCGCTCCGCCACCGCTCAAAGCACCGCACCACTCCGCGCCTGCGCCGTAGGCACATTGCGCATGCACCAAAGCACCTCCCGGAAGCTGCGAGCGACGGGCAGCGCCAAGGGTCAGAAAGCCGGTAGGCAGCAGGGTAGGGTGTGCCGCGCTGCTACGATGGAGGACGATGCGCCCGTGATTTACGGGCTGGAGTTCCAGGTGGGTGCTGGGGGTAGACTGAAGGAGAGAGAGCGGGTGTCAGTCTTGCCTCTGGGAAGGCGGTGGCTGCAGGGTGATTGTGTGCAGTGGGTAGGGGAGTGCCGGGGTGGGCTGTGAGGCCCGATAAGGGGAATGAACAGCGTGCTCTCGTGCCCCCGTGCCCCTGTGGGAGTGCCAGTGGCACCATTGGCTTTTGGTAGTTCTTGGTACCTGCCTTTCGCGTTGGGAATCTTAAAGGTGGCTGAGTAGGGGACAAGAGTTTGTGCTCTGAAGCTCGCTGTTTCCAGGGCGGGCGCGCCAGTGTGGGTGCAGGGGCTGAGGGCTCAGGGGGTTTCCCTCATAGTCGTGCCCAGCCCGGCTGGGGGCTCCTGCTCTGCCACGAGTCCCTGGTTCGCCTCTGGAGGAGTGTTTGGCTCTGAGTTGTAGAAAACTAGCAGAAGTCTCAGTGATGGTTTTGTACGTGTTTATCTTTTCAGAAATAAAAAAATGCTGTTGTGAGGCAAGGGCATGAAACTGTTTCTTATAAATTGCCAGTGTTATAAATTGAGACCACAATTGGTTGGTTATACTCAACTGTAAAGCTACTTGATGTCTGTGGGATCTCTTGGGTTCCATTTCTGTGCATTTGTCCCGTAGGACAAATTTGTCCATCACGCTGGTATTTATGTTTATAAGCAAAGGGGACTGTCAAACTCAAGAACTTACTGACCATATTCACAGATGAACACCGGTCTCATGTTTAATAAAGTTCCTACAAGTTCTGGGAAAGCAAACAGCTAGGTAGCTGGAGCATTGAGAGGAACCCTAATTTATGATTCTTTCCCACAATAAGGGTTTTACTCAGCTTTTAAGTGTTCACTTTGGCAACAGCTGGCTTATCATTGTTGCCATTATAGCAGTAATAGGAGTTGCTGTGTTTCTTCTGTGGCTTACAGAGCCATGTTTTCATTCTACGGTAGATGCTGTAATACAAATATGTACATATGCGCTTATTTTTTGTTAGGCATCTTTACCAAAGTGCTCGTGGAAAATAATACATGAAGGTTCTTTGTAACAGGTTTGGGTGTCTTTGTCTCTGAGTTGTGTGCTTTGTCATCCTGATTATACCAATAGATATCCTTAGAAAATGGTATATTTGTTTGGATTTCATTTTGTATAGGAGCTAGTGTGTAATATTAACTTGTATTAAACGTTGAATCTACTAAAGTCTGATAATATGCTATTGTTTTGTGATTGGCTAGAGATGGCTGTAACTTATACTACGAACTTGAAATATCTTTTTGCAGAATAGAACATACATCCTGTACTTAATCCTAGCTTCCTTCTAGTAGGTCATATGTAATAAGTCTTCCAGAAATTTTGGAAAGCTAGTCTGTGTATTTTATGGGGCCTTCATGGTTCTGTGTCCCCCACAATCTCAAAATCATACATCTCTTATCTTTTTGCAAAGCAACTGGGCTGTCTGGTGGCAGCATAAAGCAAAAGGACTCAGAAAGTGGGTTTAATCAGGGGGAATTGTAGTTAATACAGATCACTTAGAGAGAAAGTGGGGAAAGAAAAGGTGGTTTATGACTAATTCGGAAAAGAAGCGTTGTGGTGAATATTCTATTCCTGATCTCCATTAACTGCCATTGTGGCTTTCAACCAAATTGCATGTCGGTGCTTTCTGAAAAAGGCTGTGATGGAAAGACTTAAACCTAAAACTGGTCTGGCTTTTCCAGTTTGAATCTGCAGGCCCAGTAAGAAAGATTATTATGTTTTTCAGGCCTGTTTTAGTCTCTGTTGCTAGACCATAATGGCTAGCTACATCAGCACAACTACTGCTTCTTTCTGGTGTGTGTCAGAAGCACTGTGTCTGAAAGCATCTGTTCAGATGTGTTTTTCAGCCCAGTTTGAAGAATTTTATTAGGTTTGTTTGTTTATTTTTGTTGTCTGTTTGTTTTGTCATTATTTCCAAACTTCACTTCAACTCTATGTTGAACTTACTCAAAGTCGAGATTTGAAATTATGACGTATTTAAAAGGAGGGAGGGATCTTCTTACTCTTGTTATAAATAAAAATTGCATGTCACAAAACCATGACATCTAGAAACTACATGAGGAATTGCAGACTAAGATGTTGCATGATGTGACAACTGACTGGATAGATGAGGGGAGAAGAGTGGATGTTGTCTACCTGGACTTCAGCAAAGCTTTGGACACTGTTTCCCATGACATCCTCATAGGCAAGCTCAGGAAGTGCAGGGTCCTGTGTCTGGGGCTAAATAACCCCCTGCACCTGTACAGGCTGGGGCCAACCTGGAATGTAGCTCTATGGAGAGAGACTTGGGGGTCTTGATGGACAGCAAGTTGTCCATGAGCCAGCAATGTGGCCAAGAATGCCAATAGTATTCTGGGCTGTGTTAGGAAGAACATTGTCAGCATGTAGAGGAAGGTGGGCCTCCCTCTCTGGTGAGGCCTCATGAGGGGTTCTGTCTCCAGTTCTGAGCTCCCCAGTGAGGGAGACATGGAGCTGCTGGAGCAAGTCCATCAAAGGGCTAGAATGATTAAGGTCTGGAGCCTCTCTCTTATGAGGAAAGGCTGAGGGAGCTGCTCCTGTTCAGCCTATGGAAGAGAAGTCTCAGGGGGGATCTGATCAATGGGAGTAAGTATCCAAAGGGAGGGTGTCAAAAGAGTGGGGCCAGGCTCTTCTCAGTGGTGACAGGATGAGAGGCAATGGGCATAAACTAAAACAGAGGAAAATCTGAACACGAGGAAGAGCTTTACTGTGAAGGTAGCTAAGCATTAGAATAAGTTGCCCCGAGACATTGTGGAGTCTCCTTCCCTGGAGATACTCAAGACCTGTCTGGACACAATCCTGGCCACTTGAGGTGACCCTGCTTGAGCAGGGAGGTTGGATTAGATGATCTCCAGTGGTCCCTTCCAGCCTCAACCGTTCTGTGATTTGGCCACTGTTGGAGAAAATGAAAGACATATTTGCACAACTACATCTGATCCAATGTGGACAGGTTTATAAGGACATAAATCTGATTCCTTCTAGGGTGCTGTGTGTCAACCAACTTTAAATTGTTTATGCACAATTTCTGTTCATTTTTATGTGCAAATTTCTGTTCATTTTTATGTGCAAAATGTGTTCTCCTGTATCCACATAATTAAGGTAACTTAGAATAATTAAATACACATTTCTCTCTCTCTTTTTTTTTTTTTTCAATTCACTTTCCATCCAACAACAACCAAAAAAAAGAAAAAAAAAGAAAAAAAAAAAAAAAAAAAAA
>JAVHNF010098368.1:0-10135 GCA_034783455.1 Micropsitta finschii | reverse complement strand
GGGCAGGAGCAGCCCCTGGGCAGTGCAGCTGCTGGTGCTGTCACTGGGAGCTCAGCACAAGGGGACCTGCCTGGCTCTGAAAAGGCCTGAAGAAGCAACCTACTGGACCCTCATTAATTAGAATAATTCAGGAAGCCATTAAGGAAATATTTGTAAGACTCTTGCTTTTGTAAATGATGTCCTACAGATCCACTGACAAATACAGGCAGAGTATTTTGCTTGGAGAGGACTCTGTTTTCTGTTTTCCATGTGCATATGTTTCAGCTGTAAACTTGGGCCAGGCTCTGTCCAGCTTTTCACCCACTTAAACTGTTCTTCATTCATTTTACAAAAAACTCACTAAGAATTGTAATGTTTGTAGTTGTAAGTGTTGTCCTTCGGTCAGGAGTGTCAGTCCTCTAGCTACACCCTCCATGCTGTACATCCCTCCCATCAGCGTTGTTGGTATTTAACAAGTATTACAGAATGATAGAGGATGTTCACCCACTCATTTTCAAAGTGCTTTTGGGAATAATGTGCTCCACAGGGCAATTCTGCTGAATGAAGCTTGAAGGAAATAATGTCAGCTCATGCTCTTTGTCTTTGTTAACAGTCCTGTGTTTTCCCTTAACATTAGCTATGTACCAGCCTCAATACTGAAAGATGACTGTGTGTTGATTTTCCAGACTGGCAAGCAGAAAATTGGCCAAATACATATTACTAAGCACATGTTAGACAGTGTTAAGCACTAGCAGTTTAAAAAATTGTAAAGACAAAGAGGCACATCCATCTTCAACTGATGGACTTTCAAAAGATGATCTATTGCTGAGGAGTCTCACTAGCATTCAGTCTCATCCTTGAAGAAACTGCTTTACACCAGCACCATCATGAGAAACTTCCAGCCCCGGCAGTCTGAGTGTGGATGGAGAAAGAGTGCACTGAGCCTCCCATTCATGCATATGCCAACATTATGTGTTTCATGAACTGCTTTTTCACAAATCCTGTAAGAATAGCAGCCTTGTGGGTATAGCTGTTTGCAGGGCTTAGGTACAGAACTTGGGATACACGCAAGAGCCTTGTCAACCACAGGGCTGTTCCATAACTATAGGCAAAGTCAAACGTCTTTATCAATCCCTGCCTCCCACTCCCCTCCAGTAGCATGGTACTATCTGTATTGCCATCACACTTAGATGAGAGGAAAGGATGGCCATTCTGGAGTGGGAAACAAAATGAAACAGAGGATGATTGGCTTAAAACCTTCCATTCTTCCATTTCCAGGGGCTAGACATACTGCAAAAATACAGGACTCTTCAGTCTGGAGAGGAAAAAGCAAAGGGAAATTAAAAAAATGTAGGTGGAAGTGACATATAACACGTACAAGAAAGTACATTTTTGCTCAGTGGATAGTGAACTTCTGTAAAGTGTTACCACAGGGAGCTGTAGGTGCAGATTGTATCAGCAGCTTCAAAAGGGGATGGACAAATTCATGGCCAATGGGTTGATAAACAGATAATAAGGAAAATGAGCAGGGATGTACCCTGTGATACAGTGAGTGTGGCTTATGGTGATGTGTGAGGAAATGAACTCAGAAGGTGGCAAGGCTCCTGTACATCCTCTAAACAGCCTCTCCTACCGCTGCAGTCAGTGACTGCAGTGCAGGGCTAGGTGAACCACTACTGTGATCCATTTCTTGTGTTCATACCTAGAAGGACAGTAACAATGCAGGAACCTGAAAGTCATGCCCACACTTGCAAAGTGCTGGTATGAGATACAGTTTTTCAGAATACATCTTACACCATATTGTTGAGATTCAACAAGGCTCAGTGCCAGGTCCTGCACTTTGGCCACAACAGTCCCATGCAACACTACAGGCTTGGAGAAGAGTGGCTGGAAAGCTGCTTGGTGGAAAAGAACCTGTGGTGATGATTGACAGCCTCTGAGTATGAGCCAGCTTGTGCCCAGGTGGCCAACAAGGCCAACAGCATCCTGTCTTGTATCAGCAATAGCACAGCCAGCAGGGCCAGGGCAGTGATCATCCTCCTGTATTTGGCACTGGTTAGGCCACACCTCGAATATTGTGGTTAATTCTGTGCCCCTCACTACAAGAAAGGCATTGAGGTGCTGGAGTGGGTCCAAAGAAGTGTCTAGAGCACAAGTCCTATGAGGAGCAGCTAAAAGACCTGAGGTTTTTTAGCATGGACAAGTCTCCCCTGGAGACTCAGGAGAGACCTTATCACTTTGTGCAAAGGGAGCTTGTGGCAAGACGGGTGCCAGTCTCTTTTCCCGGGTAAGAAGTAATGGGACAAAGCAGCCTCAAGTTGCACCAGAGGAGGTTTAGATTGGATATTATGAAAAATTTCTTCACTGAAAGGGTTAGTCTTGTCAAGCATTGGAACAGGCTGCCCAGGGAAGTGGTGCAGTCACCATCCCTGGAGGTATCTAAAAGACATGTAGATGTGGCAGTTAGAGTTTAGTGGTTTAGTGGTGGACTTGACAGTATTAGGTTGATGGTTGGACTTGCTCTTAAGGGTCTTTTCCAGTCCAAATGAGTCTATGATTCTGGAATATTATAAGCAGTGTGTGTTCACAACCAGGAGTCTGAGTTAACTTCCAATTTCTGCTCAGCAGCCAAGCATAGTGGTGGCAGCAGCTGGATTGCAGTTTGGAAATGTGCCTGTGGGGATTGGCCTCTCATTAGACTGAGGAGACAAGTCTCTCTACTTGATGAGGTTGCCTTAACAGCCACACAAACAGCCACGAATGATTGTGTTTACAAAGGCTGTGAAGTGAAGCTACAGTCAAGTCCTTGTCAGTCTAAGCATGGAGAGCATCCTTCCTGGATGCTTCTGTGGGCCACAGGTAAACCTGAGTAATTGCTATACTTCAATACTATGCAGCTTTGTGAAATTGCTTTGAAACAATTCTGATTTACAGCAAGTAATCACATAGCTAATGATATTTTTTTTTAATTGAAGAGAATGAACATAATCAAGTTATATCAAGTTTAGAAGAGTGTGACCAGTTTTTACATTAAAGCCAAACAGGATGACCCATCTAATTACAGTTCTGACAGCCTGATATCAATCCTGGTCAAATTATTGGAATGACTGATACAGGACTTGATTCGTTAAGAATTAAAAGAGGGGAATATAATCAATACCAGCTAAGAGGGTTTTACTGAAAATAGATTGAATCCTAGTATATTGTTGTTTTGTTTTGTATTTTTTTTAATGAGCTTTCATGTTTAATCTATAAAGGTAATAGAATAAATAAACAACCACACAAGTTGGTATGTCGCAACACTGAGAAATTGTACACATCTAAAGCGTACTGATACGTACATGATATGTAATAAAAGAATGATAAGCTATTTAACCCACGGTGTCCAAATGTAGTCATACATTTGGTATCACCAGTGGGGTATCACCTGGAGCTTTTTACAGGTGCTAATAATGGGTTCAGCTGCAGTGCCCAGACTTGCAACAAAATTCTGATGCTAATGGTGTTTGAAGATCACAGCAGGTGTGTAAGCAATAACTAACAAAGAGACTAAGGCAGACAGCAGCATCGACTGCTTTTCAAGTTAGTGGAACATGCGCTTCAGAACAGTCTTAAGGAAACTGTATATCCATGGGACAAAAAATGTGGGCAGCACTTGAGAATGGGGGAATCTGTCCTGTTGAGCAGTGGCTTTGAAAAATAGCGGTGAATTGGAGCTGCAGAGATGACTGTGAAGCCTGCCTGTGGCCAGTCATAGCACAGTGGTGCAAGCTGGTGACAAAGCTCGAGTAGCATTGCTGCACTGCTTAATTGCCCTTTCGTGATTTCTTGATTTCGCTTCTGCAGAAACCACTTTTCTATAATGTGCTTTCTTCTGCCCACTCTCTGTGGGGTGATTCTCACTTACCCTTAGCAGCCTCATCAGCACTGGACTCTTTCTGGAGGAGCACAGCACGAGCTTCTATTTTGGGACAGACAGGATGAAACACGTTCCAGAGGAGCCCGTCTCTCTTCACTGTGAGAAGGTGAAATCTAGAAACTAGATTAGACTAAGCCCCTTCCTTTTAAAGAGCTAAAAGTGAATAAAATGAATCCTGCCTGATAGCCAGAATTTTAGTGATACTTAGAGACCACAAATCCTTTTGAGCGTGAATGTTGATCAGTCTATCTGGTATGGAAGCTGATGAAGCTTTCTTTCTAGTCAAGATAAAATGACAATACTTGTTCAAATGGTTTGAAGTGGTTGTTGGTGTTCCCTAGAGCTGTCCATGATCCTTCAGACCAAAAGATCTTACAATATTGAAATCAATATACTTTGTACCACAAGCACCCGCCACATGACATGAAGGGCACAGATAATGCGTTACACAAGCTAATACACTGCAAATTATTTTCAAGGGCTTGAATGAGTTCAGCAGCAGAAAAGGGTAAATTAGAACATTTTGAGAAATGCACTAAAGGAGTTTTGAATTGAGAAGCTGAGAAAAGAACACGTAGACAATGAAACAAATGGTGGTTATAATCAAAGCTATATATCGTGAAAGATGAATTGTTGATGCGATGTGAAAACCTGTGTGATCTTGTTTATCGCTCTAATTGGCTACATCTCAATTAGGTGCCATGAAATGATTGATCTCTCATCACAGATGCTTTTCGAGTTTGGTTTTGGTTTTTAACAGCTGGGTATAGTTGTTACAAGTCATTAACTGAAACAGCAATTTTCTTTAAATAGTTCTGATGCCGCAAATTAGCTCTATGGTTAGAATATTGCTTTTTCCTCAGGTATTGCAGATGCATAGACCACAAAGTTAAAAATCATTTCTTATGCTTTGAGTGAAATCCTGTCTCACTGAAGTCAGTACATTTTCTTCAGTGGAGATGGATTTTCATCCATTCTCTCCACTACTTCTGATTTCTATGACCATTGAATCATTACACTGAACACAGTAGTAATACTTGCCTGTGCTTGCAGGGTGGACCTATGCATAGAGAAACCGGAGATTTCTTACAAGGAAATACTTATGGAGCTTGTTCAGGGTTGTCAAGAAACCTGTTAGTGTTAGAATGCTTTTAATCCACTTTTAGCAGGAACAGTCTGATTTCAGACAGTTCCAAATGCGCTGAGAGGATATTTGAAATATTTAATTCCATTCCTTTCTCCTGAACGTTCATTAGCTTTAGAGAAAAAAAGTCATAATGTAAGATGAATGCCATAACTTTAGGACATCCATAGCTTGAAATGACTGACCAGTGAAATGGCAAACCTCAATATACCTATAGCGATAAACACTGTGAAATTCTACTCATTAACTTGACTGAGTTAATTCACCTTCATGTAGTGACTATGCTACAATGATATTGGTAAATGTTAAATAACTACAGTGACAGACATTTCAATGGTGACTTTAGATCCAGGCTCCTGCCATTCAGAGTTCAGAAAAGTAATGGCTGACTTAAAAAAATATATATATATAATCAGAGTTCTTCAGCATACTGAACTGCTTCTACAAAGTGAAGCAATGAGTAAATTAATTGGAAGGTTTAGTGATAAAAGTGATTATGTGCAATAGGAAATAGCTATGGCAATCTGAATTCAAACCAAACGTGTATACTGAAAAAAAAACCCCAAATCTCAGCAAGCAGAATGATTTGTTTCTCAGAAGGCTTTCAGAATCTGTTTGGAAAATGTTGGAGGCACACGCAAGTAAAACTAGCCTATACCATCTTCCTTGGACACAAGGCATGGAACTTAAGAGGACAGGGAATACTAAAGAAAAGCTTTTATTTTTCCTTTTCTATTTCTTTCTTGCTAAAGAAGACAGAGGTAGATGTGGAGATAACAGACACAGATAACAGAGATAATCGGCATTTAGATTTCTTAATATCTCATAAATACTTAATATGAATTTGTTGTCCTGTGCTCAGCTTAAAGGATGTTGGACCATCGAGGAACATGTATCTTAGGTGTACAGATGCAATGCTATTGAAAAACTCTGAGTCTGAAGAGGTTATAGCTACAAATCTGAGGAACATCAGTGCTGATATGTGTATTGAAAGCATATTACAGGCAATCAGTCAGGATTCTGTATCCTTTCAGCTCATGAGAAGGAGGGTTTTTTCTTGAAAATAAAGCATGCATTTAAAATAAAAGCTCCAAGTCTTTACCATATTTATCCCAGCTGGAGAAGAAAATAGTATGGGAAATTCAGTGACACTGTGCACCTCCATGAAAACAGCTCACTGAAACTTTTTGGTAGCATGGCAGTAAATTTCCTCCAACCTTTCCTCCATGCTCCTGTTCCTTAATGTAATTCACCACATTTAATATAATTAATTTGGAAAGCAGGAAGAGCAGTTTCCCCAAAGGAATTTCCTGACTGACAGCGGTTTTACATACTCAGCATAGAAACAGCAGTGGTGGAGCATACTCCAGCTATTACCTCCTAATGGACATTTACTTCACATTACTACTGCTTTCCTCAGCCACGTAGCTAGGGAGGTTCAAATTCCTCCCCTTTTATAATTAATTTTTTATCTCAGCATGTGTGTTCCACAGAACCTTTCGCTTTGGGGCAGTCACGACCACTCAGTGCTCAGTCAGCCTGCAAGTCACCTCAGCATTCCCTGGAAAGACCAGCATTGCAAACTGAGTATCAGCTCAAAAAATCCTCCTTCCCAACGAGAAAATGGGAAACATCTTAGCTACTATTAGCTTTGTGTAACTGTGAAGTAAAGAACATGAAAGGACCACAATAATGTTTGTAAAATGATTTGTGAGTGCTTAATGAGGGAAACGGTATGCATTTTAACAATTACTCAAGCCGATAGGACTGAATTTGTGAGGTGAAATGGAAAAGCACTATAAAGAACAAGTAAATAATAATTTGACACTTCTCTGTGGCAAAGCGTAGTGAAGAAGGGATGGAGAGTAGTAAATACGTAATAAATCCAATATTCGAGTCTTCCTGAATCAAATATTTACCTAATGGGAGGAAAAGGATCACATCTTTCCCTCTTGGCTCATATATTTTGCAGGTGACTTGCAGAATCTGTCTCTAACTTCCAATGTTTGTTTTAAAGGCAAAGCTGTGTATTCTAATCTAAACTTGGGAAGGACTATCAACCTGGTAGGAGTTCCCCCATACACTGTACATGTAGATGTTCAACAGTAGGTGGTGCTCCCAGGGTAGAAATGTACATAGTCTAAAATGTAAATTACAGAAGATTTACTGAGGAAAAGCTCTTTGGGGGGGTTTAGTGCGGTACCTAAAAAGTATTTGAAGTGCAAAATCTCTAGAAAGATATTAAATATTATACTAACTGATTTTTAAATCCTGTGCAAAGATTTGACTACTCAAACATGGAAGATGCACATTTCTCAGTCTGCTCTTTTCCTTCCAAATACTCATGCAACAAATTGTTCACTCAGCTTATACTCTGACTATGGAATCCATGTGCTTTGTTGCCAGATGTCATTCACATTTGCTGAGAATGTAAGTATCAAATCCAAATTACCTACATGGTTTTCCCAGTTGTTAAATGTTTAATCTGTCTTATGAGCAATTGTGCACTTTAAGTATTCTTTTGAATTACATCCTAGATTTATAGTGCATACCACGGGATTCTTAAAAATCCTAGAATCTTTTAAAAGTCATAAGTAGCAGCAGAAGCCAACATTTTGTGTTGGGTTTCTTTGCTGTAGGCATTCTTCATTCAATATGTATTTGCTTCTCAGTTTTGTTGCTTAAATTTTGTGATACAAATATGGTCTCACATATTCTTTATATGACCAGGGAGCATCACATGAGGGACATAACTTAGTATGCTCAAATTCGTACACTCAAAGTTGCAGGGCACTGGCAGAACATCCTACAGATTTTTAATGACATATAGGACCAAAAAGATCAAGTGTCCCAAATAATAGCTTTTAATGAGGAGGGTGTCAGGTTTTGTGGGGCTTTTTCTTTAGTGAATATTAGACTTTCTTTGCTTGTTTATATTTCTGTAGTTCAATAGCCTTTGCATAATATACTATTTGTTTATGTACAGTCTGACAACTCTGGTAATTTGCAAACAGTGTGTTTTGTTAATTATAGTAGGTGCTTTGGCTATTTATGTATTTGAGCAGCTTGAGCTAAATTGAGAGAATAAAACCAGTGAGGCAGGAAAGTCCAATTAAAAGTACATTAATCAAATGCCCCCCAAATGCCTTTCCTCTCTAATACATATTGTTGCATTTTATGTACAGTGCCTGTTTGATGTCAATTGTCCTTCTGTATTTAATGCAGTATCTTGTTCAGTCAGTGTGTAGTAATAAATGTAATTGTCAAGTGCCTGGTTTGAGATACTTAATGTTATATTTTTATAGATTTTATAGTTAATTTAAACTTTAAAGCATTCTTCTTTTTAAGATTAACTATAACCAAGAAACAAAGAGACATGAGAAAGTGACTAACTCCCATAATGACTAAGAAATGACTGTTTAAAACACAGGCTGCTTTTGACCTCCCATAGTTGCGGTAGATTATCCTCTCATCTCCACTGGAAAAAGTAGAAGTAGACTCTGTTGGTTTTCATATAAAATTCAAAATTAAAAATGCTTCCCCAGAGCACTTAAAATTTGTTCTCTTCCTATCCAGTGAACAATATTAGCTTGACTCAGCTTCTAGTATAATGTCATAAATCAAGAGTCCATATGAAAAGTTTACGGCAGCCCATATGAAAAGTTCATTTTGCAGCACTGATGCATCTCTCAATAAAAAAATGAGGACTTGCACTTGTTCTGAAACACAAATTAGGTAGTCAATTAGTCTGAGAGTTGGACACAGAATCCCACTTCTTTGCTCCATAACAGCATCTTCATATGACGGCAGGCAAAACTGTTAGGACCAGAACTCAAAAAAGAAACAGATAAAAAAAAGGTGACATTAAAACAAGATTCATACAGAATTGAGGATCTGAATCTGCTCTAATTCAGGGAATGTTTCAATCCTTTAATGCTTTTCAGTTCCTTATATGCCTAAGATACACTCCAGTTTGATTGGTGGCCCTACTTCCAACAAAAGCTCAGCAGTTTGGTGCCTGCCCAATTACAAGATCATCCAGGGAAGAGGCAGTGTTTGTCCCTGACAGGGGGTTTGTCTGGCAGGCATTGTCAGCACATACTGAAGGCAAGCTGACATGACTGGGCTCCCTACAGAACCCCGCTATGCTCGCTACAGAAACATGAACCACACAGGAGGGTACTCGGTGCTGCTATAAGGAAATAGATTTCCAGAAAATGGTACATCAAATATTTCTTTGTCCATACAGGGCTGGAAGCTCCTAAAAGGAGTGACTGGAGTTTTAATTCTCTCAGGCTGGAGAGACAGCTGGAACCAGTGCTTGGTTTAGGCTTCTCACTGTTAGATGATTGTAAAAGGTGAGTCCCACGGGCTTCTCTTTGGATGATAAAGGAATAGAGATGTTCTTTGAGTGAAAGGAGTATAGGAGTCTGCCTGCAGAGAGTAAGCTATGGATGCATGCATCTCTGCTTGAGGGATGGAGACCAGGGAAAGGGTGGGATTACAGCTGTACATGTTGTACTCATCATCTCCTGTATGTTAGCACTACCTGGTGCTGCGCTGAATGTAACAACTTAAGTGCCTGAAAGCAAGTGTCACCAAGTGCGTGCTTTCGATCCCTTTCTGAGCTGCCTCACCATGGACACATCTGCCTCCTGTTCCAGCTGAGCCAACCACAGAGGTTTCACTCCTTACCTAGCTTCTCCCACCCTCATTCCCCTTTGCAGGACCCCTCAATACACGCACCTCCCTTTCTCTCCCTTTCCCTACCTTTTTGCAGCAGACCTTTCCATCCTCCTCAGCCTCCCACCTGAGCTGCTAATAAGCCATTCCTGAGAACAAAACACAAGCTGGCAAAGACCTAAATTAATTCTGCTCAAGCCATCCCAGGTAAGTGCACTTCAGACAGCCTGAGGAAGGTTCGCAAGAGCAGGTCAGGTAAATAGAAGATTAAAGGCATGAAGGCCCTTTAGGCAGCCCTGCCGGTGATGAAGGAGTCCTTGTGGACAGAGGGAAGCACACCCAAAGAAATTTTAGCAGGAGGTTTAGAGGTATTGCTTCATATGGGTGTTAAATGTGTGCTCAAATGTTCG
>JAVHNF010098366.1:6636-17392 GCA_034783455.1 Micropsitta finschii | reverse complement strand
CTCTGCTTATGGGAAAAGCTTTGTTGATGTTGTTCTCTCTTTGCTATAGGAAGGAAGAAAAGCATCACAAGAAAAGCTTTCTGGTCCTACACTGTGTCCAGGTGGAAAAGATGATTCAATTTCAGTAACAGGTTCTTGGCAAGTGACAGATTTCAGCAGTTCCAGTGAAATTCTTGATCACTCACAGGCAAACAGCAATCCCCCTTTTGATTTGCATTTATACAGGTTTAGTCTCTTAACATTAATGCAACAATCTAATGCCTTTCTAATGCATTTCTTTAGCTGCAAGTTGAATTCAATATAAGTGTAATTGATCTTAACTTCATTCATAGAACTTACCATTGCAAGTAAGCTCTCTCCAGTTTCTTTTGTTGAGTTTTCATTACAGACACTGAGCCGCAGTTCCTTCACCAAGCCACAGGATCCCAACCCCACACACCCTCTCATAAACACCTTTAAAACCTGAGGAGCTCCCTCTATCAGCAGGACTCCTACCATGCTGTTCTTGGGCATCTATGACAGCCACACTCCTCCATCCACAAAAACAACAGGACCACTCAGTTACAGCCCCACAGATATTACTATTTTGAGAAGGCTGTTTCCAAACAGCAGAGAAAAGAACTAGCCCTATTAATTTAATACACACATTCCCTAATCAGACCAACACTAAATCCGCACAGTAAGAGAGCAGGTCATGTTCCTATTCAAAAGCCATACATCAGTGAAGATGCTAAGCACAGATCAGCTCTAACACTCCCCCAGACAGCCATGCAATCCTCTGCTTCCAGAGCAATGTGGTTTATTTTCTCTTTCAAGCATTAATTAATAACCATCTTCTCTACATAATACACCCTCACCATACAGCATTACCTTCTCCCAAAGCCAGAAAGGACACATCTGCTCTTCAACAGCCTGCTAGGGCTGGCAGTACAGTCAGAAGCCAATATCAGGCTGTCACACTCACATGCCAGCACTCGACCCTCTTGTTGAGCTCTCCATCTTCTGGCAGGCACACAGAAACTCTTCTGGATGGAGAGCCTAGAAAATTAATCCAACTCAGACATGCAGGTTTATTCAGCCTTGATAATCCTCTAATGTTGCTAAAGTCAATAATGTGTTTTGGGAGAAGCCAGCTGGCAGGTTGTATCAGCACACAGAACGATCCAATCAAAACAGAAGGGTTTCTTTCTATCAGACTCCTCAATAAATTAGAGGTATCACCTTGGAAGGATAAAAGGCAGCTTATGAAAGGCAGGGAGGTTAGCAATTGCACAGCACAGCGCCTGGTAGCATACAGCCACCCCTTCGGCCCATGGCTAGCTTTGATACCATGGCTCCACAATCTGAGTATGAAAGCCAGCCCAGGTGGATGGCTCCTGCTGCATTAACAAGACTCAGCAGCATCACACTAGAGACCAGAGGATTTCCATCCTGTGGGCATCTCAGCCTGACATTAACATCAGTGCCAGCCTGAGACATGGAAAACGTGTCTGCATGTCTCAGCCTGGCACATTAATCAGAGCCACAGTCACACCTGCAACTTGCCAAGTGCCCAGGGTAAAGCACAGAAACCGGACAGGACAACCTGACTTTCATACAATCTCAGACTGGTTTGGGTTGGAAGGGACCTTAAAGCTTATCGAGCTCCAACCCCCTACCACAGCTTCTCCATTTCGGGTAAATCACTTATGATTAACTTCAAACAAGCTCATAGTGATCCACCTTCTCCAACCAGATTCAAGCAGCCTCAGAGCTCCCGGACAGTTCAGGTCCAGACTGAAGTGCTCTGCCTCAGCAATCCGATGTCTTTCTCACACCTTTGACTCAAGACCCTCATCCCAATCTCATCTGAAGTGACAGTCTTGGCCTTGACCTTCACAACAAAATGAAGCCAGGAACATTTAACAGGCTTGTATCCCAACTGGTGAGCCAGAAAAGCAATACGCACTCATTGAAGGACATCCACATGCCTTCCCTGCTAACTACAGTATCACTGACATCATGATTTACTATAACTTTCTCATCAAAATGACAAAACTGGATCGAGACCAATATCCCAGCAACGGACAGACAGTGATGCTGATCCTTCCAGACACTGCCTTCATCAAAGCTGATAATATATCACTGAAACAGTTTACCAAATTAGCACCAGGCCATATCTCAATGCAGCTGCTGCAAGTCTGACTCCCTCCAGCCTGCGTTTGCTCTTTTCCCTTATGTCCTCCCTGCTCACCCCACAGCAGTCTCTTGCTCTGAGAAAGAACCTCTTAAGAGCTGTCCTCAACCCAGGGCTTGTGGACAATGCAATGTGTCATTCAGGCCAACAGGGACTGCTCCCCATCATGACATGCATTGTCAGCAGTGAAACTCTCCTACTGCTTGCATGTGGGAGGAAAAAGGAAAAGGACAGGGGGAAAGGGCAGACACAGGACATCTTTTTTTACTCCTTGGACCTTCGACTACTGTTAATGTGCAGCACATAAGCTTACTCAACACTGTTACTGGATGATACTAACAAGAAATTAAAGCTCACCTTTATTGGACAAGTACTGCTTTCTCCTGAGCTGTAGCTGCAGGCTGTATCCAGTGTGTAAGGTCAAACACCCATCTTTTCCCTTTGGGGAAAAAGAGGTATTTCTCACAAACACACTCTCATCCACCCAAACAAGGAGCCTGTTTCCACACAAGCTGAGAGAGGTAGAAGCCGTGTTTTCCCACCACTCTTGCTCTTCCAAGTACCAATGGCAGATTACTGTATGGGACTTGACTTACAGAGGGTGTTTTCTGCACCAGGTGTGAGTGCAGCCATTACAGATCACACGAAATAATGATCTATGCATACAAGGGGTTAATGTGCATACATATGGAAATGCATGCCACTCCCTGTGTCCCATCTGATAGCCAGGAACAGCATTCAGCAAGCTGGTGGTAAGGTGAAGATCTGGCTTGTGGTCAGGTTTGTCTGTAAATACAGTTTACTTCAGGTGGCCATCAGCAGTTTCATCCTACCAGATACTCACCATGTCATCTCTGAACGCCACAACAGGATTTTAGGATGAAGAGAGAGAAGCTTTTAGGGTCGAGGCAGAAAGATGCAGCCAGGAATTACAGGACAGCCCTCCCTCTGTGAAGTTACAGGAATTTTTATAGTTTCTTTTAATCGAACCACTCAACTTTTTGCATCCCCACAGCCCGAGTCAGCATTGCACAGGCATGAGTCTGACAGCATTGCTGATTCAAGACATTTCTGCACATTTATCTTTCAGGCACCATTGAGAAAATAATGTCCCAGGGATGCGGAGTAAGAGGAAAGCCTAGAATTACAGCATCCCCTCCTGAGCCTGATACAAAGTCCGCCCACGGTAATAACATCATTTGCTCCACCACGGGCCACTTACAACTCCTATTTAATGACATACAATGCATACAGAAGACATGGACTGGCAATGCATAAACCTAAATGAATGGTTAGGAGAGTGTGTGAGTGCACAAGAAGCCTCCAAGGGTTAATGTGGCAGCAGGGAAGGGTGGTTGCTTTGAGCTATTTATTTTCCCTTAGTTTCACTGCAGTGACAGGGAGCAGTTGGGTCTGTGACAACTCCAGTCACACTGTGTTTCACACCAGGGGCAACAATCTAAGCAAGGAAAGAGCTTGGACTAGAAGACCTAGATGTTTTATTGTCTCCTGAATCCTGCAAACAACTGGAAGACTGCACTTCCCACTGCCTGTCACAAACCTCCTTAGGGGCAGAGCTCCATCATTCCCATGCTCCCAAGCAAGGTCTTGAGTTCTACTGTACTGTTACACAATCCAGTCATGACACAGTGTCCTCAGGGACTGAGCTGAAAGCAGGCAATGAAATACTAAGAACACCTTACCTGAAATTAGTACTAGAACTACAGAACAGGACCTGTCTCTTCTTACTGCCTGGTTTGCGATAAGGAAATTGCCTTGTGATTGTTCCTCTGTAAAGCCCCTCTAAGACCCCAGGAAGCTCTGATAAAGAGCACAAATCTTTCCTTCATAACATCTCAATCATACGCCTTCACAGCAGCAAGGCTTCAGACTCAGGCACTGAAATAGCTCACAGCAAGCTGGCGGCAGCAGCACCAAGTTGTTGTCTCTGCCCAAGAAGAAGGGCTCAGGCTGCAATTCTCCTCACCAGGGAGCTTCTAATGGCAGTGAGTTTTCACTCAGGTGGTTAAAGGCTTTCTGCAGCTTCAGGCTGGCAGAGTAGGGTTAGGGCAGGGGCAATGCTGAAGAACATGGCTGCTTTATTCATGAGAATTTTCACCTGCCAAGAGCCAGAGGATGCAACACACAACAGGCAAAGAGACTGCAGCATAGAGAGGAGAAAGTGATTCAAATCACACACTGAGGAGGGAGCCCAGAGTCTGTTTTCACCAGCCCAGCCAGCTTGCCACAGCAGTGCTGCCACTCAGCATCACTCCATTGGAATCTCCCCACCAGAGCTACTGCTGCTCTTCCAGTTCTACCTTTGGCCACCTACAAGTTGCACCAAAATCACACAATGGGAACGCATCTGAAGGGTATCTGGGGGACCATTCCCCCCACCCCCAGTAAGAGTCAATCAGCCACTGGGATATAACCTGGCTCTTAAAGAGTCTTGTTTATTATTACATTTCAGTACTGAAAAGTGCAACCCCAGTTATGAGAATGAAGGCTGAAGGCCAGAATACCTATAATTAGATTGTTATTATTTATTTATACTGACATACAGAGAACAGCCACTTGCTTCCAACCTTAAGAAAGCAATCAAATCCAGAGTGGAATGTGTTCATCTGCTGAGAAAGCCTCCCCAAAGCATGTAAAATACATTTTCCTAGGCAAAAAAAACCCAAAACAACACAGCAGAGATTCTTCCCAAGCAGAAAATGCTCAGCTGCTCCATCACTCTGCTTCCATCCCTTCTTTCCCTGGAGAAAGGCAACAAGCCAGCCTCACACTAACTGCAGCACTCCAGTAATTAACTTACTTTGGGAAGCTCGATTCTTACTAAAGGAAAGGTTAATTGTCCCACATTCACTTGCCAGACTTCAAGAGATGTGTTCGACAATATTAGAGTAGGGGTTTTAATCTCTTCATGGAATTTTTGCATCTCTGGGAGAAAATCTGAGTTAGAAAGTGCCAAAAGCAAATATTATCTACTTTTTCTAATTGAAAGCTTCTAATGGAAAGCCAAAAGTCACTTTTTGCAACTGCTAGTGCCAAGAAGGGTCTCAGAACAAACTCACTGAAAAGCAAAAATGTCTTCAAGCTATAACGGACTTGAGTGAAGTTAAATAAAACCACTGGCATGGAACAAGCACAATGCAGAGCAGCCTCACAGACCTGGAAGGGACCCCTGCAAACTTGTGCTCCATCCACTGAGCAGTTACAGAACACACGTGTCCTCCCTCACTTGAAAAGCCTCTGCTGGATCCCATCTGCCTAAAAGCCATTCTCAAATACAAAGATAATCTTTCATAAAAACACAGAGTAACAAAGACAACTAAACCTGCACCGATCCATAGAGGACAAGAGCAAAGATTTACTCAAGGTATTTGAGGCAACTCGGGTTAATCCAGAATTATTGTGTATATTCAAGCACCAAACGTTGTTAGCTGACATCTCCATTACTGAAAGAAGCCATCTGCCAAGCCAAGCACATGTTACTGAACTTAAAAGCAAAATTATTTCTTCTTTTCATTCATTATCTGGTCTTTTCCTGGATCTCTACTAATGCCTGCAAACAATTCCCAATGTGAGCTGAACAGTCCTGCTAGAGACAGTGAGATGCTGAGCTCATTCCAGATTTGCTCTTAGAGCCATTTATTACATTAACAAATGATAGCACAAATTTCATCTTATAACATCTGGGGTGGGTAAATCAGCAGGCAGGGAGGGCAGGCTTTTAAGGATGCACCCACACTACAAACAAACAAAATCCCAACCAAAATTACCCCTAAAACTCCCCAAAAACAACTCAACAGATGCTAAGGGGAGAGATACTAACAGTTTGTATTACATGAGCATGCTGAACTCTCAGTCTGGGTAGGCCCCACTGAGGTAAGCGGAGTATTAAGTGGATAGACCATACCCCAGGAGAAGAGAAGGGCTAAACCTGAAGTCCGTAGAACACTACTCCATTGCCTGGCTGGTTGAGAAAGAACACAGCCAAAAAACCCCACTCTGAGACCACAAAGGACACTGAGATTGCCTGTGACAGCCCTCTGCACACACTCCTGACTCACATCAGCTGTGGAGCCAAGTTCTGCCAAACCCAGTTATTAAACAGATGGCAAGTCTGTCTACACTTCCCTGCTACCACCATTGGTATTAGAACCTGGTGCCCCAAAAAGGAAACATAGCTGATTTAAATGGGAGCCAGATGGCCCAGGATGTACAAAGACTAACCTGCAACCCATCATCACAGTTGGTCAGTCACCTTCATCTTCTGGATCCAGCGATATTACTGGGGATATCACAACAGATCTGTGCTCAAATGCCTGGCTCTTCCAATATTTGATATGACGGTACATATTACACACACTAAACAAAACTAAACTCTTTTCCAGAGCTGCAGAACAAAACTCATGCTTTGAGTTTCCATGCTTTGTTAGCTTCCTTTTCCTTCTCTACCTCCACCAAAAGCACTACTCCTTTGCTAGGACACAAATGATGCTAAGCTTGATGGCAAACTTCCAGTAAGCCACACTTGTACTAAGTGTGTTATTTTGGCTTAAAGTCATCAAGTACTCTCTTCTAGATAATGAAAACAGCAGCAGCAATCAGCTGTGGGGAACCAATCCATCAGTACAGTGATCTCTGCCTTTATATAAAAACAATTGCAAGTTCCTTTCTGTACAGGAAAGGAATTAGCTTCATATCCAATATATAAAATTGAAGCACCAAAAGGAAAGTTACCAACAGAGTATGTACAACCACATGCAACAAGACACTATACTGAAAATTACTCCAAAGCCCCAGAACACACCATTATGGAGAGTATCTAAATAAACATCAATGATTTTTCTTCTATTTTCCTCTCACATCTGAGTTGCCTTCTCTCTGACCCCATTCTACTGCTCAGGACTTATTCCAGAGCACTTATTCTACTGGAGCAGTTCTCTTATATCATGTGAAAGAGACATGTCCAGAAGACACAGCATTCCAAATAACAATGAATCATGGAATCACAGAATGGTTTGGGTTGGTTGTTGACCTTAAAGCTCATCCAGTTCCAACCCTCTGTCATGGGCAGGGACACCTTCCATTAGACCAAGTTGCTCCAAGCCCCATCCAACGCAGAAGCCTGCTTGGTCCAGGCATCCCCCTTCCAAGGCCACACTCTGCCCCACACCTCACTACCAGTTGTCCTCCTTTTGTCTTGCCCTGAACCTGACCGGGTACACTTTGGAAGGGGGCAAATCCTTGATCTTTGTCTTTCTAGAGGGACCCCACAGTCAACTCACCAGCACACGATCTCCAAGCCGTAAGTCCTTCTCCCCTTTTTTCACCGATCCACTGTCCGAGAGGTTAGATCCAGACTCATTGCCCGTCTTCATGGCGCTGTTGAGGACGCTCTCCCGCAGGGGGATGACACGACCAGAGAGAGGTGGCGTGGCTGTCCCTGAGTGCAGCGACAAGTTCTGAGCCGTCAAGGAGTCCACGGAGGGGCCGTCGCTCCCCGAGCCCTCGGCCACCGGCTGCCGCGTCAGCTTGGACGGTCGCGTAAAGATCCCCTGCAGCGGCTGGCATTCAAAGTACCGCACTCCACCAACAGAGCCGTCATTCTTACCCACTGGGTCATCCAGAACAACCCCTGCCCACTGGCCCGGAGCAAATTGTGTCTCCCCAAGGTACTGGATCACACCTGGCTTCACTCCATTTACCCAGACGCGTTCGCCCACCACAAAGTCTCCCAGGAAATCATCGCCCACCTCGGCAACCTTTGAACTCGACTTCTCGGTGCTGGTGGTGGTGGTGGCACCTTGCTTGTGTAAAGGTGAGCCTGTGAATCAAGGGAAAAAAGGTTCTGGTGTGAGGAGAAAATCCTAAAAGGCAGCCAAAACACCAGGAAAGGACATTTACAGAAAGGAAATATCTGTGACAACAACTTAGGTTGCAGGTTAACACCGAGTGAAGGTTAAAATGTGAGTGACCCCGTTACTTACACATCTTCCTCAGCAGGAAAGCAATCTGCACAAAAATCTCCATCTGCTGCCCAGGTTCTGCACACAAAGAGCCCACTCCATGTTTTCATCCCCTTTACAACGCCCCAGTCCCACTGCAACTCCAAAGGCTATTTTGCACGGCAGTACTAGTGTGAACAAGTTCAAAAGGACAGGAGTGGTGCTAAGTCCTTCAGGATCAAAAGGAGACCAAGAACTGCTGCTTTGAAGAAAGATGCCAAAGTCGTCCATTCATCCAAAAAGTATTAAATAAGAAAAACAAGAAAAGTACGAGGCACTGATATTTTAGTACCTGGTGCTACAACTCCTCCATGTGTTTGGATACAGGCAAACAGGCCGAGTATTTAGAGTCCCACCAAGGGCACTAATAGCTCCTGTGGGACCACGCAGCTGCCTCTGCAATCTACTCAGTTTCCCCAGCTGCTGTTATGCCCTTTGCTGGAGCAGAACCCAGCAGAACCTGAGGTATGTTCAACATAAACAGCATCTCTCTCAACAGGAAGCATCCACACACCCCTGCATGCACAGCCTGCCAGGGCTGACACATCGTGCACCAAACTCAATAAAACCCACAGTAAAGGGCACTTATTTCAGCATCAGCCCATCAAGTTGAAGCCAGACCTCCAGAAATGCTTCCCTGAGCTGAGAGAGGGAAAACTGCAGGTGATGCTGGAAATTCACTGTCCCACTCGCTCTTCAGCACACCCTTGATTGGCCAAACTCATTGTAATACATGAGGAGGCCCTTAAGTGCGTGACTGGTGTCTGAAGTGGAACAAAGAAAACCCAAGCAAACAAGACAGTGGGACCCAACTCATGTAGACGCCGCTGTCAAACTATCACAAACTGGGCTTTCAGCCTAGGCCCCAGGGAACGAAAGATGAGGACATATGGACTCCATTAAAACCCTCTGAAGGTTAAAGGGGGAGGAGGTTAAGTAAAACCCTGAAAGAAACCACACAGGAGAGTGCAGAATTAAGTCTGAAAAATAAAGACCCAGCAAGTCATATACCACGGACCTTCATTCATCCTCAGCTCTTGGTAGCACTGAGGTCCCAAGTGTACTTCTCCCCACAGCTGGTGTAGGGGGGGTGTGCACAAGACTTGGTCCCATACATCCTGTGCTCAATGAAAATGACCTGGGCTCTTTAGTCAAACTTTAAGCTGAAATTTCTGGGTGCCACCAACCAGAATAGCCTAAAGCCCACCCAGGAAGAGATTTTTCTTCCCTGCTGGAGAAGGCTGACAGAGAAAGCCTCAGAGCTGCAGAGACAAGCCAGACTCAGGCGCTTGTCTGAAATGAACTGTGAAAGCGGTTCAGACTCAGCCACCACTGCATCATTTCTACAGCTCTTTCAGAAGTAATGGGCCCGAAAGATAAGGTTCAGCTTCTAGAAAGCCTGAGGAATAGAAAAACTCTCAAACCAAGATACCTCAAAGCTTTGCTAAAGGTCTAATGTCAGGGAAAGGAAAGAGCACCAATACTTCAGTGCTAGCATAAGGAACTTAAGAGTTTCTGCTGAACCAGTACCAAGAGCAATTAATATTGATACTTTGGTTCTTATTAGACTCCAGAGTCAATGCTCTTGAAAAATCTCTATGGCACAGTTGCACCAGTTTGTGGCTTCTTAGAGAAACCTTCTCTTGGCCTTTGGGCCCTACTCAGAAAGTTTCCTCAACCTCACATGTTCTGCATTAACTTATTTTTTTGGCAAATACCTGACATTCAAGCCTGTGTTACTCTGATTCTTGTAAAAGACAGTACGAGAACATGAGGTCCATTAGAGGGATATCATTACATCCAAGAATTGGTTCCACCTTAAAAAGTGAAAACCAAAACCTATAAGGATGCTTAGAGCTTTTGATCTTTACAAAAGACTTGCAATAAGAAGAGATGGGGAAGAAACGGGGTTCCATCCATATGAACCATAAAACCAACCATAAGCAGAAAATAAGACCACCATTTTCATGTCAGTGCTTAATAGCACAGGACAGTAAAGAAGCCAGATTAGGAACCTGCAAGTTACATTAAAGAAACTTTTAGTTTAATAACCAGAGATGGCTACAGTAGTTTATCACCAACAGCATCTGTGATATGAACCTCTCTCCTTCCATGATTATGAGAATAAATTAGAAACACAACTTCCATCCTCCTTCCATGCTCGGCAAAGTGCCGCAACACACAGATCTCATGTTGCTGGCATGCTTGTGACACACGTGTGCAACGTGCCAAGCACAACAGCCAAATTCAACTCTACCACACTATAAGCACAGAAACTGGGGGGCTCTGCATCTGCATTCACACAAGATCAAAGCTGGTTTTCTAGTCCTACTGGAGCCTGATTTCAGCACAAGTCCTTATTACAGCTGTTAGTTAAGGATCAAGACACAGGTTACATTAGCACTCACAAACCCCTCTGCAATGTGGCTTAGATAAGCAAACCCTTCAGCAGTGAAGCTCAAGCAGGGAAAGGCAGGAAGGCTGCCCAAGGCTGAGCAAACAAAGCAGCAGGATTTAAAACCATGTCTAGACTCACATATTTCACTGTGAGCGCAAACAC
>JAVHNF010098359.1:34744-50043 GCA_034783455.1 Micropsitta finschii | reverse complement strand
GGACAGGGTGGTCACTGTTTATGGAGCCTTTATAATGAGGGATGATCCAGAAAGATTTTAACTTTCTCATCATCATGACACGATAGCCCTGAGGATAGTGAGCACTGTACAACTGGATTGGTCCACTGCCAATGAGTCTGCAGTTTACTTACAGCATGTGGATGCCTATACCAAACAGTCTGGAGCATAAGGAAAACCTGCACAAGTCCTACTTTATTTTTTACTGTACTGCCTAATAGATGCTTTGTCAAGTTATACATTTCTTGCTGTGACAAATTATTATTCTTCTCCTGACAGGACCTCCAGCTGAGTCTGCTGTGCTCAATTAGGAGTAAATGCATATTTTAATCTGCCCCATGGTGTAGTAACATTTCACTCTGTGGCCTTGGCAAAGGCACCGTTTAACTATTTCTGCAGTGGTTTCACATGCAGCACATAATTCTAATGTCAGCAGCATTTCCGTCTGTTCTAGTTTCCGTAGCAGGACTCCCTTAGGCACTGGGATGTGGACAATTAAAGCCCACTTTATCATTTTGGAACCAATGATTTCCTTCCCCTGATACAGTTCATCACTGCACAGCAGCTGCTTTTACCATCACAATCATCTTTGCCTATCCAGGCCATTGCAGTCTTCTGGTAAGCTGTTGTGATCACTCTCCACTGGTGGACTTTCAAAAGGTGCCCCTATGCCCCTCCTAAACCAATGCATCAAGTCTTGCCCTTCTCACTAGTCACGACCAACTCCAGATCTATCCCCATCTACGGCAACAAACAGATCACCTCAAAACCACAGAGCCTATGCCGTATGGAAGATTTTCCAATAAATCATCAGGACTTTTGTGAAATGTCTTCTAATGCTGTAGCAGCACTTGAAAACTACCCAGGCGTGACTCAGCAGCCATGGAGAGCTGATGAGATGGGAACCCACATGACATTACTTTTATGGTGCAATATGGCTCTCTTCACTGTTTGCAGGGAAAACAAACAATTAAGGGTTATTTGTGGGGGAAAAGAAAAAAAATAACAGTCTAGTGAGAGGAATAAATTGCACTAAAAAATGGAAAAGTGGAAGATTCTTTACAGGAAACCAGGATCTCTGTAGAAATATTCAGTTATGCTGGTACATTCAGAATGATGTCTGCCCAGAGGGATGGCACTGCCCTTTTTGACTGCCTCCAGGCTATTTTTGAACCACTGAGTCTCAGAAATGCTTCTAGAAAAATCTTTAATTTCAAGTCCCAATTTTTAGGCTTTTAGCTATTTGCAGAGGATCTTCTTATATGCTGTTTTACTTACCTGTGGTCAGAGGTTTGATCATTCAAAACCCTTGTTTGCCTAAAACAAACTCATGGTCCCTGATGCACTCAGTAGCCTGAAAATCCCATTAATTATTTGAAATCATGGTTAGCTTCATTAGTTCAATGTCTCGCACTCAACATGGATAACAAAGGTTTGACTGCGTTTTTTTTCTTTTATGTGCAGCCTGCTCTCTGGTACTACTTACCCTATTAAAAATATATCTCATTTTTTAATCAGCACAAGCAAAACAGAGATAAGCCTTCTGAAAAGGACTTGGAAAGCAGTTAAAGTAGCAGAGGAATTATGTGCAAGTCTGTAGAGTATAGCTATAAAACATCATACAAAAATTTAATTGGTATCTATGAAAGGCACCAGCAGCTGGGTCGAGAGAGTTCCTCACAGAACAGTTCAGTAAGGCAGCAGTAGAACAAATGTTTGCCTTTTCAATGCACTCAGAGCCTGTATTGGAACACCACTGCTGAGTCATCAAGCCCACTTGGTCTTTAACTTCTCCAATATGGCCTTCCAAGATTGGCCGGGGAAAGGGATCCAGGAGCAGTCTGATAAAATGCCTCAAGTTAAAGGTTCAAGGTTTTGCATTGGCAGAGGCAGCCAAAGCAAGCAGATCAACCCCGTTTGAGGTTAGGATTGAAAATTTTAAGAAATAGTCATTTCTTGCACTGCATTGCAATACATCTGCGAGTCAACAGACTCATCCACTGTGGTTCTGCTATCCAGTAGGGCATCTGGTCTGTTACAAGCAGGTGGGTGATCCCAGGATTCCTGAGAAAAATCCGGTGGCAGTCAGAGGGCTCTGGGGCATGCCAGTTCCCTGCTTAGCAACAGGTCCAGTAGCTACTTTAGACATGAGAGGTAAGTACACAACAACACAGAGTTTTATTAATAGCACCTCATTTCCATGGGTGAGCACTGAGCTCACACTACACGTGGTTTGACCTGCTTATGCAACACCGCTGGTCCTTTTGACGCTCTGCGTCACTTTTGTCTGATGTGGCAGGTGTGCTGCTCAGACCCTGCTATGGGAGAACTAGCTCAACTATTAACTCCTTTGGGCTAGTTGTGGCTGCTTTTTATTGTAGATCTGTGCCGGATCCGAAACAGTGCCTTAGAAATGAAAAGCTCCCCAGGAGATATGGGAATATCTCATTAGCAAAATTACTTTTTTCCAAGAGTGATTTTTGTGTAAACATAAAGCCCTTCATTCACAATGAAAACATTTCAGCAGCCATCTCTTCTTCCCATTTTCATGCAATTTGCCAGAAATTTTTATTGTTTTCTTGTATATGTATGGAAAGGAGCAAGATCCTTCAGGAGCTGGCTGATGAGGCACATGTTTCAGGTAATGATAAATACAAATGCAAATGTAACCTGGGTGTGGCTTTTTGTTTGGTTGTTTTCATACTGCTTAATTTGTTTATTTGATTTGCTAGATTAATCCTAGCCCTATTGTAGCAGGGTCTTACTGGGTTGTGGTATCACATGTGGCTCATGTCATAGTCAAATAACTTTTGGGCTGAGAATTAATAAACTTGACTTGTTTTCACAAGCACAAAATAAGCAAGTCTGGGAGATCGTCACCAGGCCTTGAAAGAAGAATGAAGGAAGAAGACTGGATAAAGCAGGAGAAATAGGATGCGCAGCATTTTACCCCTCCAAACTGTGGAAATACCATAGAGGGGCTTATCAGAGACTGTAGGTCCTGTGCGATTCACAGTAATGGGCTGTAGCACAAGGATCAGCTGGAACAGTCCTGTCTGTACAGCCCCAGAACAGCCGGTCAGGTCAGAGCACGAGCAGACCAATGGCCAGCTGAATGATTGATTGTGCATGACCATAGAGACATGGGAATGCTCTTCTCTATCGAAGGTGACTGTACAGAAATCCCTGTAAATTTGTGTGGATTAGGATCTAGATGCTCATCTCTCTTTCCCAAGGGACATTTTGTTGCCTAGTTTTCACTGAGTTAAACTCATGTAACTAGATCTCAGCTTCCCACCCCAGTGATACTTCAAATGCAAAATTGAGACTTGTTTGTACTTTCTTGGTGACAGATTTCTCAGCCTTGAAGAGAGAAGGATGAACAAAAGAATCAGATCAAAGCCATGATCTGGCAAAGGAAATGTTACTCAACAGCAGCTAGGAGCTACCATTCTTCAACCAATAAGCACTGAATGAGCAGCATAGCTACCTAGCCATGGGAGAGAACTTCTGATCATAACTGTCTCAGGGAGAGAAGCATACTGATAGCCAGACTTTATGCCACCATTTCTATCATAACTTTGGAATACGTTTGACAAAGCAGGTCACATTAAAAACCTGCAGTTATGAGATCAAAAAGGACACATTAGTCCCAACAACCAGTGCCAGAGTTGAAGGTGAAACCCAGCACTCCTACATCCCAGCCCAGTACCCTGTCAGAGCTTGCTTTCTCCAAGCTTTCTTAACTACCCCTGGATGCAACAGCAGCAGTGATACTCACCTTCAGAAGAAGTATACCAGCTAATTAAGAGCAAGGTCTCTGATGATCAGTTCATCTGCAATTCCTCACATTGAGATTGTATAATACAAGGCATAACACCAGCCACTCCAGTAAAAGAAACAGAGAGAGATGTGCAAATGGAGAGATGAGGCTTTGTCCTTGAGGGAGGACGTTTAGCATATCTAGAAACACAACCATTTTTAAAATTAATTAATCCCCTTAAGGAATTGTGAGTGATGGATTAGAGACTTTAACAGGGGAAGAAGTCTGTGACACGGTGTGTGTTTGAGGAGGCACTGAAAAAGGACGTGAGTTTGCAGTCTCATGTGCTTAAACTAAACCATCAGCCTCAGTGTGGAACATATTCATCGGCTGGAAAAGGAATGGCTCAATGGGACCCTTGGAGCTACATGAAAGCAGAGGAAGATCTTCAGCACCTACTGCTGGCCAGCCATCCAGCTCTGAGAGCAGCTGTGTGAGAAGCAGAGAGGGAAAGCAGCACCAGGGAAGAACATAGCACGCAGTGACATTTTAAAAACATATTCTTGACTCTGAGAAATGTCTAGATAAGCAGGACAGCAGACGGTACAGAGATTTCTTATTTTAATGGAAAAGAACAGCAGGACATTGCTTCAGATGTGCTTCGTTACTAAATCTGCCTGCTAGTTTTCAAGTCCGAGTCATCCCTAGCTTAGTATGCAACATATTCCACCAAGTAATGAGATTTCTTTGAGTTTCCACTGTATTAGATTTCTCTACACATCAAATATTTAATAAGAATTAGCATCAAGCCATCTTCCCTCCTCCCCTCCACAATAATATTAACTTCGACTGAGACACCAACATTCTGCTATGCACAGTGCTGTGAAGGGGAAATGAAAAAGCCCTGTATATTTTTCCAAGGGATTTGCTGTGCCCCTCTGCAAACACACAGTAACTGAGAAAAAGGATGACCAAGAGAAAAAGACACAGTAAACTGAAGGTGTGAAAAGAGACTTCTCATTAGTCTTTGTGTCAGTTATGGTATCTGAGGAACAATTTCATAGCAATAGCATATTTATTTGATGTGGCACAGATATCTGGGCTCACTGTTATAGATGGCATTTGCTCTTTATGCTGAAAGTACCTCTTTAACAAAATGGCACTCCATAAAAATTTAGTGTGCTCCTACTGTAATTAAAAAGCCCTAGTCATTTTTGCATTTATGATATAAACTATAATAGCTGTAAAATCCTGCAATTAATTTGCGCCAACATTTCATACTTGAGAAATTCTCATTACAAATTTCATTACTTATTCACTTATCTGTAATTTGTCCTATATAACCTAAAGAATATTAACAAATTTAGAGTCACTTTTGCTCTATTAAAAGCTAAATAGAAAAGCCTTTCACCTAGCAAGCCAATCGTGATAACATTCTCAAGCCTGCTCCAAAATGGCGGTGAGCCACAGTCAGGCTATACAGAAAGAGATATTCTTTATGAAGTACGAGCCATAAACAACATGCAAAGCCCTTCGGAAACTGTATGATGTATCCTTAGCTAATCCACTGCACCCTCATTAGTTTAAAAGCATTACAAAGCTCAAGTGTCTTACACTGTGGCTATGAATTTGACACGCAGCAGGGCAGGACTGCCAATAAAGCAACAAGGAAATAGTTCTCTACCCAGGCAAGAGCAACTATGCGAAGTCCAGAAGACAGGGATTTCTGTTTCCCCTTCCCTCTTCAGTTTTCTTCCCTGCTGCTCACAGTCATAATTAGCTCTCTGAGCATATGCAGGACTTCAAGGGCTGTAAAATCTTAAGGAGCACTGAGACAAAGCCCAGGTTTTCCTCCAAATAAACGATGGTGCTACCAAAACAAGACAAAAGAAAAAGGACTGGCAGAAGAGGGCTGCACATGTGAGCCCATGGGAGAGGGAGTGGAACTTCAGCTGCCCTGTAGTTTCTCCTGACTGCTGAATTCTGACTGCATGAGAGCAAAAACACCCAACTGCTCTTGAAATTTTGACCATGTCTTCTTCATGGCTATGTGTTCTCTGTCATCTTCTCTGGGCCAGTGCTCCAGCCCTGCAGATGTCAGAACTCTGCTGAAAGCATCTTAAGTAAAGAAAAACATTTCCAAGACCCTTGCTCCATTCAAGTCCAGTCCAGCTCTGCCCAACTTCCAAATAGCATTTCCAAATATGCTTTTCATGAGTTTTCACTCTTTGTGTTAATTTAAAGTCATTTTTACTTAAAAGAGGATGCTCTACTCCTTTCCCATATTTTCTGTGTTTTTGCAGGACACCGCTTACCTTATTCATTGTATTAATAGGCTACGTTTGCCACGTCTTAGGTGTGATGGTAAAACACGATAATAGAAGCCAGCAGGGAGCAGGCAGGAAAGGCTGAAGCTCAGACCGGTCCTCTGGCAAAAAAGGAATAAAGACATTTTTTAACACATAGTGCAAAATCTACAAGTACAACTCCACCTCCAAACAACTGCCTGCTGAACAATTTGTATTACAGCTCAGTAACACAAGCTTTGACCGTGCCCTGAGTATTCTGTGAATGAATGAAATAAGAATAAGCTATGAGGAAATAAGTAACAATGTCCTAAAGCTTGGGTAGGCTGAAATGAGAAAAGAATACCTGGGATACCATCAGCTTTAACTGAGAACCCTTGGAAGTATGCAATTAAAGATTTTATTCCCATGAGAAAAATGAACTTGGGCTGACTTTGCATCTTGACTTTGCAAACAGTATGAAAGGCATTATAATACATTGTGCAAAAGAGAAATATTGTGTAAAACAAGGCCTAAAAACAAGTAACTTCATCTCCCTGAAACAGAAAAAAGCCAAAACACAGTGCACCAGGACAGTGTCACTTGGTTTCCATGAAACTATTTTCATAACGCAGAGACTCAAAGTATATATGTATGTACTATATAAAGACATAATTTCTCCCCTTCCCAACAATATATAACATTATATTGGCATTTTACTAGACTTTGTGCCATATTCATTTTATTTCAATCTGTAATTAACGTCTACGAAATTTAACTATGAGACAGGAAATTACTATTCTAGCATAAGCAATCTTGCTTCTCAAAATGGCAGCTTTAACACAACGAACAATACAATTCATACATGAGAGAAACTGTCATACTTATTAGTTCTGTGTGCTCCATCTTTTATAGAATATTATGGTGTAAATTGAAATTTTATATGATTTAATAAACTTATATGATAGTCAAGTACTCACATAACTGTAACAAACTGTACTCCTCTCTTAATCAGGGCTCTTGGTATGTGCAGGATGCTCTTTCATTATTGAAGCTTTAGTTTATGGCAAACCAGACACTATTAAAGTACCTTCAGAAAAATACATTTACAGCACCACAATCCTTCGAATACATAGCCCTTAATTCTGGAGGATAGTTGTAAAGAGGAATGTAGGATCTACATTTCTTCTAAAATGAATCAACTTTGCAAACAAGTTACCCAGCAGAATTTCCATTGTGCTGCATAATAAAACAGTGGCAACAAACAAACATGCACACCTACAGAAATACATGGGGTTTTGTATCAAGATGACAGACACTAAAATGAAGTAACAGAAAAATTGAGGAGAAAGAAAAGTTTATCAGGCCTCCAAATCTCTGTTTAGTTATGTAGAGATAATACCTACGATTTAAAGTTATTTTGTCTTTGGTGCACTAGAGGCAATATGTGATACCAGCTGCCATCTTCCCAAGAGTTGCTGGCCCACCTATATAAATGGTCCTCTGCAGAAAGAACAGTGATGTGCAAGGCTTCTGGTCCGATCTAAAAGCCTTCTCCTTAAAATGTGTAAATTCTTTGCATATATTTGATACAAACACACTACTCTGCAGCTGCATTATGACCAAAGATCATCAGTACTCTGCCGTTCTTTATATTCTGGGTGCCACCTTCTTACTTGGCAGAATTATGACACCCTTGACATTCTTTCTTGGAGAATTAAAAAGTGTCCAGTAATTAGGGTCAATGTTTACCCTGATTATCTGCAAGAAAGTATCAATGAAGGAACAATTCAGTCAGGCTGCCACATTTCCTAGGAGCCACCCTCAAGTGTTTGCAAACAAGGCAAGTGAATGAAAGATGTTCAGTTGCTCGCCTTGCTGCACGAAATGCCAGCAGAACTATAAACAGTGATTTTCAGAGGCAACAGACTTGTCACCATTTTTTATTCTCTGCTTCTATGTTTTGAACATGACCTTTCACCTGAGGCTTTTAATATATTTTTGCACTCTAGAGTGCAGGCCATTGCACCCAAATTCATGCCTGAAGTGCATTTTTTGTGTTTGCAATACTTTCAGAAATTATGTTTATGGAATATCCTTGGAAGAGAACGAACTCTTTATTCATAATACATAAGCCTTACATTTTTAATAACAGAATTAGACCTTCACTGATTTTATAACTATACTATTAGCCAACACACTCTAGTTTCAAATTAATTTGTAATAACTCACACAATGACTTTCTGCAATCTGAATTGGAGAAGCATGGACTTTGAAGTAGGCAGAGACTGTTAAATTAAGTGGTAATTGCAGCTACCACTAATGAAAGCACGTTAACAGTTTCCCTATTCCTTCGCTTGGATTTCTTCCGAGATGGCAGAATGGATGAGCTGCTGATCACTTTTTGCTAAAATCTGACTTCAGAACTGGCACAGAGGTCTCTGAATAAACTGGATTTCTCAGTATATTTTCATTACTCTTTGCATCATGCAAATAGGTTTGTTTAAAAGCATAGTGGTAATTTATATGTAACCAGCATGGAGTCTATGCTACCTTCTTACAGAATAGCTTTATTGGATTAGTGCATCCCGTTCTCAGTAGGATCACATCCCACTGTGGCAGGAGATGTGAGATGTGCAAATGCACATGACTAGAGACCTCTGCAGATGTCAGTGACTCACTGCTCCAAGTGAAGGAAAGCTTCCCTTCAGGACAGCATTTAAATACATGTGGGTGCTCTCCTAGAGGGAAGACTTAAATGTTTGCCAATGCCTAACACAACTAGGACCTAACTGGAGCTTTTAGGTGCTGCTACATTATTATTAATTATTACACAGGCCATATTAACCCATAGGGTATACACATGCTTAACTTCAAGACCGCTAAGAAACACATATGCTTATGAAACAGAAAATATCTTTGGGGAAATAATATTGTAATAAATGTCTCAGTCACTGTGCTGGATCCTAGCAGCATGTAGAGGGGTTACATTTACAAGACACAGGGTCTGCAAATAAGATATGGCATTATCTTGCAGTGGAAAAATCTCATCTCACTCCTCCCTTCCATGCCCACTAATGTCTTAAATTTTCATAGGGCCTTATACTGCAATACTGAACTCAACAAAGCTGTTAATGGAAGTGCTACTACTGCAAAGTCAGTGTCTGCAGTGATATACTCAAAATCAAATAATATCTCCATGCATTCCTCCATGTGAGGAATAAACTGGAGCTGTTAGGGTTTGCCCACTTCAGAATTAGGTACTTTCTTTGCTGCAAATATTTCCATGGCATATTTGTATAGACCAACACATGCTAGGAAAGGCAACTAATGCTGGGTAGTTTCTAACCACAGAAGAGAAAAGGTTCTCTACTTTTGAGGACTGGCAGGTCCTCATATAACAAACCTGTCAGAAGTGTTACCAAACGTTGTTGTCTGCATGGCAATCTGTTTCCCAGTAACACCGGTTCTGAGTAGCAGTAATAGAATTAATTATACTTCATTTTGCTGTCTTTAACAGTATTGACCAAATTTAAGAACAAATGAGAAGCGCTTATCAAGCTTGAAGAAAATAATCCATCAGTGGCACAATTTAAATTCTCTGCAGTTCTCTTATTAATCAAAGTAACACTTACTATCCTATCTCCACTTCCCATTAACAGTCATTAAGCACTGTTGCTGATTGAAGCAATTTCTTTAGGGATCTCAACCTCATTTTTAAGAGAACCTTCTACAGTGGAAAACAATATCATACAGGAACAGCGACTTCAAGAGAAGAAGAAGGTTCTTCAATCATATTCTGACCTTGACATTTCTCTGCAGCAGAAGTTCACCAAGTACACAACCAACATGCTCCAAACTTCTGCTGTCTTTCTTCTGGCAGCGCCAGTGCCCTTCTGTTAACCAGGGAGAAAAACACCACTTCCAAAGATGGTTATAGCCAGCAGGTTAAGTGTCTTTAACAACTGTACTGGCCTGCACTGGTGATTAGAGCCTTTTCATACACAGGGAACAATAAAAAAAAGAAATCATGGGATGTTCATTCTGTCACCTTACTGTCAACCCTCAGAGAAATCCAAGCAGTGATGGATCTCAAAGGTTATATGGTACAGAAAAGATTTCTGATGTTGACTTTCTCTCCCCATTATAAACAATGTCACAGATTGATAGCTTTTGTTCGAACAAATGCAGTCCTTCTTAGAGAAAGCCCAGCACATGGATGTAACACAAAGGCGTAGGGAAAGCCTGGGCTATAAGCACTGAGCTACAGCAGCACAGATCAATATGTGTTCAGGGGTACAAGTACATTGTCTGAGCTCTACACTGTAGGTGACACACAACCACACAGGGTAACAAAAGGAATTTTATGTTTCAGGGGGATCCCGTGAGTCTCTGCACTCTCAGAGAGTTTGTTCTGTGGATGGGATTTATCAGGTTCCTTGCAAGGTTCTCAGCTTTACTGATTTTACATGTCTTCATTCTGTGCCATTGCCCCTAACTCAGCATTTCCCAGAATATTTTTTTACTGCTTTAGAAAGTTTTAGGGAAAATGCTCCTCCTCCTAAATCAGGAACAACACCGACGGGCTGGAGAAGTCAGAGATAACTTACATTTGGGCAGCAGTAAAAGTCCTGACCTATAAAGTGTCTTAATGATGTTTATATACAAGGCAGATGTCATGTTCATCACATCACGATTCAGCTCAGCAAAAGGCGTATCTCAGAGCCTGACTGGATCTCAGTATTTCTACATCTCTCTCTGAGCAAGATATTTACTGACTGGCCATTTTTGTCATGTACCCATATGCTTTTTGGCCTTTAAATACAAGATTTTCTGGCTGGTGTATGGCTGCGGCCATATAAAACCTAGTAACAGCCCTATTCAAGCCAAACCTCCAACATTCAAGAGCTCATAAGCTCGATCATAAATGTTCACACTGTGAACTGTTTCCAAAGTTTGCCACCCATCATACTGACTGAGTTCACTTTATCCTTTCAGGGAAGAAAAATCCATCAGTGGTACTAAATATAGAGACATCGCTTCTGCTTAAGAAGCACTTGACCTGCAAATTAGTGGGTGCCAGGGAAGATTTTAGGCAAGTATCACTGGATATCTGCACAGATCTCATTCTGTCAGTGTCTCAGTTATCAAAAAACAGGTTACTGGCCTCAGTGGGCACTAAGCCTATCCCAGTGTGGCTATTTCATACCCACTGCCACGTCCCTCCCACTTCAGGAGAAGAGAGAAAAATGATCCAAGTTTGGCTCTGTGCTCTGCCTACTTAGCACCTCCATTTGTATTTATACCTGATGAAATTACAGTGCAAACTTGGAATTTGGTGGCCAAACCATGTGTTGATTTTATTCCACATGAATAAACAGAAGGCTAGGTGTCAGGCTGGCAAAATTCAAGTTAAAATAAAAGTAAGAACAAAACACCACCTAACTTTCATGCAGCTAACTACACAATTCCAGACTCCATGATATGAAATGTTACGCTAGATTTTAGATCAATGTAATACCTACTCCCATTAAAGCACTTAAAAAGGAAAATGTCTTACAAAGTGCCCCACTAGGCTGACAAATTTACAACACTATGAATAGAAAACCAGAATTCAGCATTGTGTTCAGGGAGCATGAATGGATTTCAGTTCTGTAGTGTTTCATCAATATGAAGGTTAGATAGCCTATCACATACTTTCTCACTATTTATCAGCTCCACTTGCTACAGACACATGTATTAAAGTAAATTAACAATCAGTTGTGGAGTGAATAATGGCAACTGTAGTGGGACTGAATAGAGGTACATGGGAACATATTACATTTAAGCTTCCATCTCTACATAGGGACCGTTAATGCTAAATATAATTAGGAGAAAAATCCTTTTCCATGTACTGTCATATACAGAACATCACACTGGCAAAGCCCACAGTGTAGGATGGGAACGTTTAGCTCTGTTCGTCAGTAGCTCCATGCAGAGGCATGAAGCTGTGCTGGTAGAAAATCTAAGAGCTCTATTGATGAACATGATTGACACAGTAAAATCACTTAAAACAAAGAAAACATAAGGAAAAAAAAAACAAAACCAAAACTGTAGGAAGATATGAAGGCTCATTCTGTGGATAAAGTCTTATCTTCTCTTTCTCCTTTATGAATTTAGCCATGGCTGTAAGTCTCATAAAGCAGACAGATAGAATACAAAGTCACTAATTGCAGTGCAGCTATTGAAATAATTTATGCCATAGCATCCATAGCTTCCTGTCATCTCTCTAAGGCACTTGGGCTACAGTAACTATGTATCCTAATAAGTTAACTCATTGCATTATATAGCCTGTTAGTCAAACGAACTGTTGGGAACAATCTGCTCCCAGTCAAGCCAGAGAAGGCTGTTTGTTTAACTACAGTGATATTTTACAAAAAGTAAACACATTTAACACTACAGTCATAGAGCTGTAGATATTTTTGTCTTATTAAAATGGACAGATATATGCCAGGACAAGAGGGAGAAGGCAATTTTTGTTCTTATGCTTTTAATTTTTAATGTGAGCACCGTATTATGATAAGCACTTCCAGCACACCTTATATAGTAGAAAAAAAAAATGTATCTCTGCACAGAACCAAGAGTTGAAGGTCACTCGCCTTATAACTTTACAAATGGTTCACTGATACGACGCAAGGGTGAGGCAAATATATGTAATTAAAACATACTAAAAACAACACTAAAAACCCACCGGCTTTTGTTTACACTGGAAGTGAGCAGGAACCGTATTACCTCTGCAAACTATTTTCACTTAGCACAATTCAGGTGGAATTATTGCCATGACCTTTTAAAAATGTAAAAGCGTGAATCAATAGCCTTTCAGAGGCACAACTGCAGGAGCAGAACTGGCCACGCTGTTGTGATGTGCATTTCTGCATCAGAAGGCAGCTGAAACCTAATTATCGTCAATCACATCGAGGTAAGTCAAGGCGGTGACAAGCGCTTTGCAGGTGAGCGCAGGTGGGCACGTGCCTATGGGGATGCCTTTGCGCACACAAGCACGTACCCGCAGCTCTTCCGACACCTGCAAGGTGAGATCTGAAAGTGAGTTATAGGCAGTGTCACTCATTTACAGTAACTAACACCGGTCTGCCAGAAAAAGCAACCCTCAAATGATGTACGGGGGGCTGGCAGGCTGCCACCCTCCCACAGACCTTGAGGCCACAAACCGCACCACATCATTGAGGTCATCACAACGTTTACTTGGACTCTGGCCATCCAGTATTAAAAAATAACAGTTGGCCAATCAGCAACATTGCTCAACACCAAGGACAATGCAAGAAACCTCATTTTGATGCCTCCTCCTCTCCCAAAGAACCAGTACACCCAGTTCATCCTCAGAGGTCATGAATTAGGGAATGGGGGTAGTCCCACAAACCTCCTGCTGCTGCAGACGTTCTCATCAGTGCCGCTCCTGGAGCTCTCAAGAATTCTAAAACGCTCATCGGGAGCCAGAGCAAATGTTTTGTAAAATTAATCTCTCTTCCTACCAGCAAGATATTAACACATACAAGTGCTTAGTTTCATTTGATGGCCTAAGGATGAAAGCCCAGCATCATTCAAACACACTTCAGTGAAAGATGCATAATGTTGTCAAATGGTGTTGATATCAGGAAAGTGCTGGTGACTTGGTGCAGCTCTTCTAAATCTTAAGCCGTGGCTCTCAGGTCTGAGCCTGCAAAGCAACAGGCTTTACACCACACTTCTGTGGAGGCTGAACAAAAACAAAACAGTTCCCCAGATCAGCTCCTGGTACACTCCATGAGGCCCTTAACCCCCATTATAACCAGAATACCATCAACAGTCTTAGAAACATTAAAAAATCGGACTGACAACCTAGAATGCCCACCGTTTGTTGCATAGAGTCTACCAATAATGATACTAAAGAGAAAAAAAGCATAATAAAAAAGAAAACAAGCCTCATTCTGAACTGGTGACAGTTTGTTCCAGAAGTGCCTATTTGCCTTTGAAACTTTGCATGCAAGAGGCAGACAAAAAATTCAGTCTGTCTCTCTCAGGTGCCAGCCAGTCTGGCCATCAAAGTGCTGGAGCATCTGTGCCACTGGCATGTCACTCAAATGTCCTGCAGTTTAGTGACAGCCCCTCCAGTACTCACCACGCTGGTCCCATTCAGGCCTGCCAGCACACACTGTCTCTCCCCTCAGTCAAGAACTAATCCCAGTAAGCCCAAAATGCACAAACACTTTTCAGGACACCATGGGCTGGGAGATAGTCACCAGTAAAGCCTCTCAGCAAGCATTGAGCTGCTGGTGGGACAGGGGAAGGGTTTAGGAAACCCAGGTACAGAAGCACAGGCAAGTGTTTAAAATCTGTGTGTCTTTACAAGTGAGGTGGGAATATGATTGTATCACTTGACTCTCACTAGAGTGCAGGTAAACAAAACTAGTCACTTTCTCTTCATTGATCCTAAACCAGCTTTAGCCTTTTTTCTATATGGTAAGTTACTTACTGTGTAAATGTCCACTGAATTTGTGTGGTGATAGGATCTACCGCACAACCATCACACAGAGCTTCCTTTAGTATTTTGTTCCACTGTATACTATGCTTCCCATCTCCTGCAAGTGCTGTAAAGTGATTGTTGTTGACCATTGTCTTGTTTTAATGTCTCCTAAATACTAATAAAAAACAGTTAAAAAAAAATTAAAAAAAAAAAAATTTTTGTTCTGCTCTAAGTAAACTATTTCTCAAGAACTAATATATGATGAAAAAATTAATTTCCCTTCTGGCAACTTAATTTGTAGACAACTGTGATTGTTTGAAGATAGGATTTCTACATTAAACTGGGAATCTGCGCGGCTGTTTAACATCATTAAGGGAATATTATATTGACTGCAAGTAACTGGTTTCCATGTGGTTATATCAATCTATTTCTGTAAGACTGTACACTAGCTGCTCCCCTAGAGTACTCCTTGTAATGCTGAGAAAGTGTCAGAAATAATGACTGTCTACCTATATCTGCAATAAAACGTAGAGCATGGATATTATAGTTGTAAGTATCAAAGATTTATTTCATGACTGCAGGTAATGATGAATCTTTTAGCACAACTAATGTCTAGAGGAAACCTCTCTTCTTCTCTGAACTGTCACATGGAGACTATTTATAGGGCCCTTAGTGCTGTGGGGTTTTAACATAAAGAGGCAATGTGTCTGTGGTGCCAGTGGATGGAAATGTT
>JAVHNF010098359.1:9958-21830 GCA_034783455.1 Micropsitta finschii | reverse complement strand
TCTCAGAAGTTTTCACAAGTCAATAAGAAGTGAAGGAGCCCCAAGGCCTGCATGATGCAATGCCAGTAGTTACTGCCGCGGGCGCGCAGGGCAGCGCGTAGCGCGCACAGGGCCGCGCAGAGCAGCCCCTTCCCTTCTTCCGGGCACCGGCAGCGCTGGGATCCCTCTACTACCTCCAGCTTCGCACCCGGCACCGGTATCGTCCCATCGCGCCTGTCCCAGATCGAGTTTCCCCCGCATACACTTCGTCTCAACGACAGGAGGGGGTTTACTCCAAAAGAGTAGGCGGTGGTGGTGGAATTGGCAATGACGTAATTAATACAAAGACATTTCGGCCAGCAGATTTATTACACTGCCATGTTAACAAGAGAGAAGGAGGTTTTCTAGCCGTGATATTAACGCTTCACATTCTGTACACAATCCACAAGTACACTTGATAAATTAAAGTAGTAAAAGATCTGAAGACCATAATCTATCATTTTAATGCTTCACTGATAACGTACAGAATCAATTTCAACAACTATCTCTTCTTTTAAAAAATTACAGCGAGACTCTGTACCTTGTCTGACTCCTATTAGAATCCAGCGTACCATCAAGTACCATACATTAGCTAACATAAAGCACAACATCTCAGTTTACTGAAAGGATCTAATTCCGAGTTCAGACTAACGTTACCTTTTAACCCACAGTGTTTCCAGGGCCCGCCTGAAGCGTAAACAGCACAAGCAACTACAAGGGGACCTGCACAGGCTCAGCGATTCACAGACTGGCTTGACCTGCCTCGTTGGCAGATTAAGGGTCTCACAAATCAAGTGTGTGGGAGGACTCAAAAAAGTTGATCTTGCATGCTAATAGCAAAGCCCATCTCCAAAACAAGAGTATTTAAAGTATTAACTCTGACTTGCCCAACCCCTCACCCACAAGTGACAGTATTTTAGTGTACTTTTTTATGTTTAAACTGATGCTTTTAGCCACAAAGAGCTGGGTTTGACACGGCGAGCTATTAATAATCCACATAGAGCTGAAGATGTCTGCTGCACACAACTCATATCAGAAATTCCACCTATCAACAAGGTACCCAGATTTTATTGTGAAAGTATCTAAGGTATGGAAAAAATAGCTCACACTACCACAGACAAAAGTCATTCTTAGCTGCCGTTTAGCTCATGTTGACTAAGCAAAAATTGTGGGATTTAATATATTCTCATTTTTATAAATTTTGACTTCACTCATATCTCCAAGTGAGAATGGTATCAGGGCAGTATTACCACACAGGTTGATTTATTATCAGCAAAAGAACCAAGGCTTCATTTTTTGGTAACAAAATAATAATTAACAATGCAATACTGAATATATGAGAAAAATTAATCATTGGCTAAAGCAAAATACAAGAACATTTGGAAACAGAATACCCTGAAGACTTGCAATATTACACATAAATTTTGCTTGATTCTCCTAGGAAACTGCACAAAATGTACAGTGAGCATTAAAAGGTTAATGCATGCATGAACTGAGTAACAGTTTTCTACTTTCAAAGTTCAGTTTAATTTTTCTAAATCTGAGGAAATTCCCTGAAAGAACACAAACCCATTGCTATGCAGAGTGCTGCTAGTATGCTGAAGGAAAAAGCAACAGGCACGATTTGGCTGTTTGTGCCCCATATGTTAATTACCATCTACTTCATTTCCTAGCGTTACAATTCTATAAAAAGTGATGAAGAAGAACATTTCCTCAGAATTATGATCAATTACAGTTTTAAATGTTTAAAATACACAAGGCAACAATCTGACTACATTCACCGAAACCACAGAATGTGTACGGCAGAATCTTCTTTCGGAGGCTGGGTCTGTAGGCTGCAGCTGCACACCACTCCCGAGTGCAGATTTCTCCTGATTAGGAAGAAGGAAGTTGAAAGTTCATCATTAAACAGAAAACCTCAAGCGCGCATGTCAAACCCAGACCAAATATCTATCCCCTTCCGCAGTTTTCTGCACAGATACATGCATATATACTAAAGTAATAAAACTACAAAGCACATGAATCATACTGAAAAAAAATCTGGAAAGGGAACATAGTTATAAAATACATCATCTTTAGTACGCTGTGGTTTCATATTTCATACAGAATCCAAGAAAAAGTGCTTTAATTGAACCTTCAATATATTTTGCCATAATCTTTATGTTAACAGGACTCCTGCAAAGGTTCCAGGAAAGAAATACTTATGAAACAGAGAACAAGGGAACATATAAGCCATTACAGAAGATTGGATTAAAATGTACTTACCCAGGCCTCTCAAATATCATACATCTCCATTATGTAGGCTTTAGGCACCAAGCCAATGGTTCCCTTCATTTCTCCTACCCACCAGCCAAATCTATTGTACTCCTAATTGAAAACAATATGCAATATTAACCTTTAGTCTGATATAAATGCAATAGTTTTGTATGCAACTCCTTATGGATGCTTTCTCTTATATACAGTTATAATCATTTCAACTGAAAATTAAAACATTGTATCTTTTTGTTGGAGGCATTCACATGCACTGTTAGGCAAACGCAGAAGTCAAGTTTTAAGAAGGCCAGGCATACTCAGGAAAATGTCTTAATTACAGCCACGCTTCTCTATAACACCTACTAAAAATAGCCGACCTCTATCCTCTATTCGTCGCAAAGAGAAAAACCTTATCTTTGAAGCTAAAATCTAACAGTGTAATGTTGACCTGTAAGAATCAACTGGGATTCTTTTAGTACCACAAGGCTAAACTCTATGAAACTTACAATCAACTTTATTTTAAAAGCTACTCCGCTCAAACATGAAGGGAACACTATATATCTAATACATAATCTCTTTCTATGGACAAAGTCAACCCTTACTTTAGGCTTGCAGAAAATTCTACAGCAGATCTCATATGTCTGACAGATGACTAATGTACTTTTGTTTGAAATTTGTTTAGGCTTAGTGAGATAAATATGAAACAAAATGAATTATAATAGTTTAAAGAAATAATATCTTCCAAAAGCAATACCAAGTATTGTGGGATCCAAATTTAATTTTTTTCCTATGAGGTAAATATTTTAAGATCAATCCTAACAGAGGTTCAATAAATTGTAACAGCTGAAATTGCACACACACATATATTGAGTTACAAATGAAGCATTATTAAAACAGAGACCCCATTCAAAATTGAATGATTAGTAAGACAGAAATTACTTTGGAACAAACACGGAAAATACAAAATACACAGATATCTCTGGTAAGCAACATCTCTGCTTCCTGCTACGTTGCTCTTCCGATGAGAAAAGCAAAAGGCTGTAGGATTTTGAATTAATGGTCCTACTGAGATGAAGCTATTATTTAGACTATAGATAAAGTTTTTTGGTTATAAATAATCAAGTGCAGCTTAAGGGTTAATGGAGTTTCATTAGAGCCCGAGCTATAATGATTTGCTGCTGGCATATTTGGCCTGGTAGAGAGTTCTCTAGGGTCTTATGAGGTGCTTAGTGTACTCAGCTCTCCCTGTGCTTAACCACAATGAAGCCCTGCTGATGGCCTACTTTCACGTGGGCTCAGGGTTTTTTGTGTTTTGTTGCGGGTTTTTTTTGCCTTTTTATTCGCTTTAAACACCCTTGCATGCAGGCACACACACACTTTTATATTTTCTTATTGTGGAAGACTGAACACCAGTCTTAAATTAAACATTTTTTTTTCCCTCTCTTCATGGTGAATTGGTGATTTAAAAGATCGTATCCTACTACCCATAAAATACTGCAGTAAGCCTGCTTTAAAGAAAATCCACATTAAAAAGCAGCAGGAAAACCTGTGTTTTTGATGTGAACATACAAATGAGAAAGCCGCAAAAATAATTCCACCTTCTTCCCCCTTCCACTGCAGAACAGACTGCTGGGACTGGGGCTGGTCTGAAAGTCTAGAGGTATCGGGACTTGATCTTCAGTGGAAACTGCTCTCCACAGAAGTTAAGAACCCCTCATAACTTTTCCCATGGGAGTACACTTTACACCCCAAATCCTTAAAGGCTAAATAATAACCTGACACTGAGGTTTATAATGTTCCAGATCAGCCTGTTTTAAGATCTGTGGTTTATCTCACAATGCACTGGTTATATATACAAACTGCTTTTCTAGACTGAAGTGGGAAATTGCTGAAGGGAGCAGTACTCACGTATATTACTGGAATCTCAGCAATAAATCTCTCCAAGAGAAAGCAACAAAAGATCTTAAGCTGTTACATGGAACTCGTGAAGTGACTGACAAAAGTGATTAAGCAAGTTTTGCTAGACATCAGCCAAAAAAACAAACAATACATGAAATGAGGGAAGTGGCTTAGTTAAGCGGTCATTAAATTGCATATGACAAATGGCACAGAAAAAGCCTGTAGACTACATTATATATTGAAAATGTTCCGCTTAGCAACACTACATGAACTTAGAAACAATTGTTTTAAAAGAAACAATTCAGATACCTCAAATTAAAATTAAAAGCATACTGCTGTTTTGAAAACTTTCTGGGTTTTGCTACTTACTAATACACCACTTACTGCTCTGGCATGAAGCTAAGTGAGAATATGAAATGGATGTTGATGTAACAGACTAGCAAACTAATTTAAGGATTCACTGCAACCATTACACCATACAGACAATATTACAACACAGAAGCTTTTACTTTACATTACTATTCTTTGCATGGGTCTCAAGAGCAACATGAATCCCAATTAAACTATCTGCAGACTGTAGAAGCCCAAACAAAAATATCATGCAGATACCTCACTACCAAGAATATAAAACTTTAATCTCAGGGGTTAGAATAATTAGATAGCACTCCTTTTTAGACTAATTAAAGTACAGACATTTCTCTTTAAACTCCTAACCACTCCTTTCCGTCCTCAGTACCACAAAAGAGTGCTTACTGGTCAGGCAGATAAGCAGTCTCCCCACCATCACCACCATTCCTTTTTTGAAGTCACATATAAAATCCAAATTGATGTATTGTTTCTATCAACATTAGCAACTATAAACTGCTTTATAGCAATATAATTTAATTATTACACTGCTGTGAGGTCTATATGCCTGTTACTGCTGCTTAAGATGTGTAGAATAAAACCCTAAAGCCCACATTTGTAGGAAAGGATGATTAATACACAGAAGGATACGAGTACAGTTCAGAGTTTTATATGAATTCTTAAGAGTTGGGAATCACAGTGCTTTTGCAAGCATCAGCTTCAGATCTCAGGTACCACTGGGTTTACCATCTGGTATCCTTCACCACATTCAGCTCTTAACATCACTGCTAACAGAGGCAAGCGACTATACTTCAGAAGGACTGATAAAATAATGAAGAGTCCTTTAATCTAAGGAACCATTGTAGTCAATTTATAAGAAATATAGCATCCCTTTGTAGGATGTGTAATTATTTTCTATTAATCATGTGCTATAAAGCTACATTATGTGGTTATTCTGTTATCACTAGAAAGAGGCCTGCAGTCAGCTCCTGACAATGTTAGGTAATTACTAACACAAAGCTTCTTTCTCTGTATGTAGAAATGCTATCAAGATCCAGAGGTGCTGTGATGCTCGCTGTATGAAAATAACTCTCCAAAGAAATTCAATAACTGCAAAATGAATTGCTCCAAGGCAAATAGAGGGATAGGAGAGGGGGGCAGGGCCAGATCCAGCAGCCCTGCAATGAGGAGAATGCACAAGTGTGCAGCCAGGGCTCTGCCATGTGAGTGGGAGCACATTTGCCATACCAGGCAATGTTCGGCAGAGGCAGGGGGAGGAAGGGGCCACTGCAACGCCTGGAAGACGAGCACCAGGGCAAAGGAATATATTATGCCAAATAACACAAAACAACCACCTTAACAACGACCAAAAGCTTTCTAAGCTACTTCCACTGTCTGTCAGAGTGGATTTATTCCCCCCCCCGCAAGCAGAAAATCTATCAAGCAAAGTGAAGTAATCTCACAGTGCAGCAAGGAACAGGTTAACAACATTTAACATGCTGGCAAAACACTCTGTAGAGAGCACTATGATAGCAGGGGAAAACAATCCCATCAGGGTTTACAGGCTCTTGAAATGCTCTCAACACACTGTGAGCAGATGCTGCTTCTTGCCCCCATCCCACCGATTTCCCTGCACCGATATGTATGTAAGTGTGACTCTATGAGACACGGATCGTAAAAGTCTTTGCACTTGAGGAAATCACAATAAGGTAGAAATACACTACCTGCTTTTTACAGATACCTTTTGAGTCCACAGTTTCTGTACTATGCAGAAGAGAATTTTGATATGCAAGAAGATAAATTTTTTACACTCAAGGGGATTTCCAAAACAGTCTCTACCTTTAGAACAGATCCTCTGCGTAAATGAGGATCTCCAGATGCTTCGCACCATATTAACTTCAGCAAAAGTTGAGAACATCTGGTCCTTATGCAATTGGTCCCTATTGTTCAATACATATGGTATGGGTTTTGTGTTTTGTGGGGTAGTTTTTATTTGTTTTGTTTCTTTAAAATAGTTGCTGAAAATCATCATTGTGTTTCAATGCCTTGAAGAAAACAATGCAGATGTATTTAAAGAAACACAACTGAAGTGTGTGAATTCAAGATCTTTCTCCTGTTCTCTTCCAGTGGCACTATAAGTAATATAAACTTACTGGCTGAAGATCTGCAAACTTTAAAACTGAAAGGCAAATGTATCTGTAGGCCTGTTTGGGGTTAAAATAAGTGGCCTCTCCCATCAAGCTAAAGATGTGCAGGAAGCAGGGAGAATTTTTTCTTTTTAGTAAGAATATCCTGGGGGGCAATTCTGGCAATACAATATTTTAAAGCATCTCCAATTCATCCAGGAGATTCAGACTAGCTAAAAGTTTTAGAACTTCCTTAGGTGTAATTGCTGGATGATACACTATCAACCAGGGAGCATTTTCGCCACAGAACAGCATTTCCTCTAAAAAGCAGAAAATGACAAATGTTTTAGATAAGTGAATGAGACTTCTTCACAGGTAGTAGAGTTGTTTTAAGACAGCAATAAAATGGTCATCTTTAAGAATGTAAGTCTTAGATTTATTGTATAGTAGTAGTAGTATGTTTTATTTCCTGCAATGACGTGACACAAAATAGACACCAATTAGAGAGTTCCAATATAAAATCAGGGTAAGCAGACTGAATTCTGAACCAAACCTGATCCCTGAAAACACCTTTAATGATAGAAGGCCATTTTATTTTCCATTAGATAGCACAATGACAAATTTTTTAAATCAGTTAGGTAAGTGCTTACATATAATCAGTATGCAAACCAACAGAGCTACAATCACTTTGTATTAGTCTGCCCTAACTAACCTTCCATTTAAAGGCCTTTGCTCCTATCTGATGTTTCAACATATACCTATTTTTTTGCCCTGTAAGCAATATACCTAAACAAGCCACAAGAAGGAACCATACAACATTATATTGCATTTTACTTTTGATCAGAAGCATCCCACTGAAGTGAATCTCCGAGTGCTCCCACTCTGCCCACCGTGGCTGAGTTTACAGAGCCCTCATTCTCAAAGCACCCATGCTACATTACTTTGAGAAGCTAAAACGAAAGATGGCACTTGAATATGTTCCAACCACTAATGTGTTCTCATTCACTAAACCAGGCCAGACCTCTTCGGACATCAAAACCCTTTGAAAACACACAGTGTGGACACCAGGGCCTCAGCACTAAGTGCTTCACTCTGCAAATCTGCTCCTATTGGTACTCCCTATTTGCTACAGTAGACATAGGCAGTGTGGTCATGGAAGGAGAAATTACTGATAAATGTGGATCTCAGTATGATCAGTCAAAAATTAGCCTTTCACACCGTGTTGAAAAATACCAAATAAATACATTTTATGAAGATTACAGAGAAAATGTACAAAATGCTCACACTGATTATGAAAGAGCTGCACCATTAAGTTGTGCTTTACTTCATAAGCAGTAACCTGAAGTATGGAGATTTTGCTTGTCTGCTCAACCTGTATTTTTGCTTAGTAAAATGTGAGCATTTTAACAGACATTTACTGTATTGAAAGAACAAAAATCTGCCACACTGGAAATGTACAACCACTGAATAAAAGTAATCTAGATGGAGTTAACACTCTACTCGCATGGAAAATTCTAGAGTTAAGTCATAGATGTGATTTCCATGAATCATAAATACAAGGGTGAGCAGCATGATGTTGCACTAACGTGCTGAAATACTAAAAAGGGAAGGAGAATTCCAATTTATGATATAATTTCTGATTTTGAAGTATTATTTATTGCTTTAATGCAAATACAAGTATAAATGAGAAGGAAATCAAATCAGCTTCAAAGTTAAGAAATGTCAGTAATTTTACTAAGCATAAGTAAAGCATACTAACATAAGTAAATTTTACATTTACTTTAGTCACCTGCTAACACAAGTTAATTTCCATTACTACTTGCATTTGGCTGATGAAGTATGGAAGTTCCCAACACAAAACATGCACGTAAAGCAAACAAACAAATACTGCAAGTGCTGCACACATGAATTGTGCATACAAACTTTAACAAACGGAATAATAATATAGCTACTTCCACTCAGTTTCTGAAGATTGACTTTCTGAGTAGAGCTATGGTTGCCTTATAAAAGGATTGTTATGCCACAGTTTGTTTCCTCATTTATCATATGGGGTTGAAAGCAAAGGCAATCCCATAAATGAACGGGAGTTAAGAGCAATAATCATTTTAGAAAACAGGAAGCCCAAGGATCACATTTCTAATAGTAGGTATTAATTAAAAAGTCCATATTAACTAAGAAATCTTATTAATGAGTCCCTCTATCAGTATGGCTATAAAATGTTTTCTGCTGCATAGCAGTAGAGGGCTATAGAGTTTTCTGAATGTTCACATGATTCACAGCGCAAGTTATAAAAGCCACTTTTATATGTTCAATAATATATATAGTACTCAAGAATATTATAAATTAAACCACTAACGAGTTTATCTGTACAGACACATTGATCAATTAATCTGAAAATTTAACTATTTTTATAAATAAAGAAAAGCTAACAATTATTATTTCAACAGTTCTGTTAATTCTGCCCAGATTAAAAACCGAACTTTTGAAAGAAACTCTCAAAGGTAGAAAAACCTAAAACCTACAAGAAAGGTTTGGGTTTTGTTTTTTTTTTTTTTGGAAGAGCCCATGGGACTGCTGCCACACAAAAGCAACAACTGCCATAAATATTTAGAAAAATAGCTAAAATAGTTTTTGAATGCACCTGTGAAACAAGGAAAACATGCTTTTCTACAGTAATTACACTAGCCAGGCATCAACATTTGTATTATCAGAGTAAAAGAATGCAAACCATTCTCACTGCACTAACATTGTATTTTGAGTCACAGTTTAAAGCAAATTAGGGGGGATTTCTCTTTGCATAACACTTAGCTATTTTAGGATGCAAATGTTGCCAATCTGAAAGCTTGCGCCCTTTCTTCTAACAGGAATTCACCTACAGATGTACATGTAAAATATTGCTTCTCTTGCTTTATTTAAATTCTATCCATGCCCAAATTGCTAAACGGGTTCTGAATTACTTCCGTTGTACTAATGAACTCATTTCTTGGAAACAAAAGTGTCGCTTTTCCACTCATAAAGGTATGTGAGAAAGGAGGTAAAAATATATTGCTTTGGCATAACTATTGCTGGGAGAGACAAATACCTATCTTATCAGATTCGTCAGAGCAAGCTATACCTTTTATATTTCATTGTAAAACAAAGAACTATTACATGTTGCACAAATACACTTGCTATTTTGTTAATACTTCACCCTTCCTACTATAATACTGCTGTACCCATACTCACTTCCTTATCAGCAAAATGTGATTTTCAAGAGTAATGCTCATACCTGGCTGACATATGATAGAAAAGCAATAAAGCCATAGCCGGGTTCAAGCTGAAGCTGAATTTATGACACCATTTTGGATCCATTCACATCGCCTCCTGTCAGTACCTGCATCTCTCATTTTCAACCACTAGATGGTGTGAAAAAATAAAAGAATTGCCAAGGCTTCCTACCGACCGCCACAAAATCTGAGTATTAATGTTGTGGATTAGGAAATACTCCTTGAAGAAAAGTCTCGACCCACTTCAAGATGGTTAGGTTCACTTTTCCTTTGGTTATATTCCCACTTACCAGACAAAGAGCTCATAAATGATCAGACCTTGAAACTGAATCAAGTGGAGGGTTAAGATGGATAATTCTCTGGCACTTTCCCCTCCAAGGACCCTAAATTTAGAGCTGACAGCAGTGGCCAACACTCATTTTTCTGAAAAAGCTGTAACAATCTTTAAGTGGAACAGGGCTGAATTTTCTGGGCTGTATTTTGGAGTAGAAATCATTCCCAAAGAGAGAGCCTCTATATATCTGGAGCAGCAGCAAGCCTGTTTCAAGGACCGATTACGGATTAATCACGGCATGACCACAGGACAGTTGATATACAGAGGACAGCTTAAGCTACTGTTTGGCTCCATATTTTAGGTTAAATTTCTTGCTCTTTCGGAGAAGGAGCAAATGATTTTTTCACCTACAAGCTAAAGATTAAGATTTTATAGTCCACATACCATACCAGAAAAGCATGACCCACAAAGAGGCCAAACTCATACAGTGGAAACAGTCTGCTCATGAGCTTTTTTTGGGGAGAGGGAGAGCAGAAAGAAGTGGTTATTTTAAATTAGATGCTGTATAACTGCTTGAAAGTATGCCTAATCCAAGAATGTTATCCGGCCTTCAGTAATGCAGTGCAGTTATTAATTTAAGTGACAATGAAATTCTTCTAAAGACATACATGGTCACATTACCATTAGTAATATATCTTCTGCACTTTTATATAGGACCATCTTTTTATCCATAAATCTTAAATTTATTTAAAACAGAAGCGGTTACATTTATTATCCGCAAACATTGTAGTAAAAGGTATCAGAGAAGATTTAAAGCAACTGTGACAAAATTGAAAAGTTTGAAACTGACACAGATGCCTTTAGCTTGCATGCACCTACTCGTATATTTCAAAGACCTATGATATCTTTGGCATTAATTATACTGAACAGCAATTACACCTGATACATATATTCTACATATATTTTAAAAGGTGGTTTTTTTCCAATGAAACTTGAAAAGAGAAATTTTCTTTGATGAATTGTTCAGAAGTAGACTTCAATGGACCATAAGACCTCTAATTTAGGGGAGGTTTTGGTTTTGCTGCGGGGGGGGGGGGAGCAGGTTAAGGAAAAATAAGAAAATTAAACAACACTAATGTAGAATAAAATTTCATGCTTATACTGCTTATCATCACTTCAGATGAGAGGAATTACATTTCTCAATTGCTTTGCAAACAGGAAAGCGGTGAATTAAAAACTGCCCAAATCTGTCAGCGCAAACAAATTTGGAATCTGAGCTGTCAGAACAATTACAATATACATACAAAGATGAAAGCATAGTTCAAAAAAACAAACCACCTTCTGTAGCAAGATACCCAAATCAGCACAGTCAGGAATATAAAACAGGAAACAAAAAACATAACATACAAGATAATTTGAAAATCTACAAGGTTAACTTTTACAAGCAGAAAGCACATTGTCTCCCATTAAATCAGTTAACAAATGGTAGCCAAGATTTAACAAGTAAATAAACATGCTTTTAAGTCAATTCCTGTTACACAGCTATGTTTTAAATGCGATTATAGTTCATTTGACAAAGTAATTAATTGCAGTGAATATCTGATTGTAAACAAAGGATCTGAAAGGGAGTGCCAGTTTCCCCCCATAGAACTGTGAGAATGTGCCCTTCTGGCACGGCTTGCTTTTTACAA
>JAVHNF010098312.1:7884-18778 GCA_034783455.1 Micropsitta finschii | reverse complement strand
TGGTCTGACTCAGCTATGGGAGAGCTTCCCTGAATGGAGGACAAATCCTGAAAACATAGAAATAACTTTGAGAAATTGCCTGCATCTGGACTGCACCTGGAGAGAGAGGCTATGTAGATCTGACTTTGTCGATGCAGTGTCTTTTATCCTGTTTTTCCAAAGTCATTTTTGCTTTTCAGCGAGATCTCTTCTCAGGCCAGGGCACTTCTTATGATTAAGCAAAGAGAATTGTGGAATGTACCTGAAAGTCATTTAATCATTTCTTGCTGTCTTTTATATTTAGATGAGTTAGGTAAAGTGGAGAAGATAGTAGATATTAATGCTCAAGAGCATTTATTATGTTCTAATCTTATGTCACAGGAGTATTCATAACATACAATTCCTGATGGATCTCTAGATTTTCTGCAAATTCCCATCTATGGTAATAAATCAGATATATCTCCAGACAGGGCCACACCAGCATGGTGTGAGTTACATGAGATATGCTGGTTGGGCAGCTGTAGGAAAGTGGTTCTTGTAGAAAATATTGGGTCGGGCTGACTCTCTGAGTAAAGTGAAAAACAGAACAGTTATTTTGCCTGAAATTCTTGTTTTCTGAGCTTTGAATCAGGCTATTTGATTATACCAAATCTCCATTTTTTCTTTTTTCTTTTTTTTTTTTTCTCATAGAACTCAGGAGCAGAATTTTATACCTTTTTCAAAAGGAAAAATAGTAGCAATTTAAAAATCAGCTCTTGTGAAATTAATTTTAATTTCATTTATTGTACTTTATTCCTCACAGGATGTTTCATGATGATGAGCTGGAGGAGTCAGAGAAGTTCTATGTTGGTCAGCCTCGAGTCTTGCTTCTTATTTATGCTCTGTACAATACGCTGGTGGCCCGGTCAGAAATGGTGTGTTATTTTGTGATCATCCTTAATCACATGATCTCTGCCTCCATGATAACCCTGGTGCTTCCCATCCTTATATTCCTTTGGGCCATGCTGTCTGTTCCAAGGCCAAGCAAACGTTTCTGGATGACAGCCATTGTCTACACAGAGGTATGCTGTTGGTTTTGTAACCCCATGTCTAGCACAGAAAATTTGAGTAGTGAGCTTTGTATGTTGTCGTTTCCAGTTTTGATCTCTAGAATCAGGGGCCTTTGTCCTTCGTATTAATACAAATACTTGCTAAAGTCCTTGGCAATTTCTGTGGCATAAAGTGGTCTTGTTTGTGTTTTATTCATTGCAATGAGGAATAATATCCTTCCTGGAATGTAAAGCAGTTATCACAAGAACTTTTGCCACTATCATTTGCAAACGCCTATTATATAATTGGTAATCAAGACACAGTATACAGTGCTTGTGGCATCTCAGGTACCACTGAGCATCATCTGTTGGTAATGTTTATTGACTTTATTACTGAGAAAATGTGAAGTGTTATTCCTCTGTAGCAATGAATATCCTTATTTATCTTCTCATAAAACTGCCAAAATAGTCATATTTCTCCCCTTTTAATGTCACAAGGCTTTCATACCTGCCATGATTATAAAACACCCCAAGTGTGTTGTGTTTCTGAACAGGTGGCCATTGTCATCAAGTACTTCTTCCAGTTTGGCTTCTTTCCTTGGAATAAACATGTGGATTACACAAAAGATAAACCTTACCATCCACCCAATATTATTGGCATTGAGAAAAAAGAAGGTTATGTGCACTATGATCTTGTTCAGCTCCTTGCTTTATTCTTCCACAGATCCATTTTAAAGGTAATCTGAGTTCTGGTAGCCTCTTATTTTATATTTAAGTTTTAGTTTTAATTTTTTTAGTCACTTGTGATACAGGACAGTCACTTATGTGGTTATTAGGAAAAAAGTTCTTCACTGAAAGGGTTATCAAGCATTGGAACAAACTACCCATGAAAGTTGTTGAGTCACCATCCCTGGAGATATTTAAAAGAGGTGTAGATGTGGCACTTAGAGACATGGTTTAGTGGTCAGCTTGCAATGTTATGTTTACAGTTGGACTCGTTGATCTTAAAAGTCTTTTCCAACCTAAGTGATTCTATGATCCTATGATATATATGAACTTTTCTTCATCTTTGGGAACACATGACTGAGCTCAGCAATGCCTGTGATAAATATCATGACAGAAATACAAGGTTGAAATGCTCTTTTCTTTTCCACTAGTGCCATGGATTATGGGATGAAGACGAGAAAGGGGACAATTCCAGTAATAAAGAGGATACTGATGATGAGCTTTCCCTGACAGAAGGCAGGAGAGACTCTTCTGCCTCTTTGAAATCTGTCAATCTTGCAGCATCAGTGGAGTCCATCCATGTCCACTTCCCTGAGCAGCAGACCGCCATCAGGAGGAAGAGCTCTAGCAGTATATCACAGCTTTCGCACAGGTCCAGCTTCTCTTCACACAGATCTAAGAGAGGTAAAAGTAATGGCATTTCTAGGATTTGAAAAGCAAATATTCATTTCCCATAGGATCGTGCTGCTGAAACCTTGTGCCAGTTGCTTTGGCACAGAGGCTACTGAATGATGTTGCTCCTCCGTGAGGAAACAGGATATGAACCAAAGTATTCTCATGTTTGAGCATACTCCAAGCCTTCTTAAAGTTCAAATGGAGAGCCATACTTTGTGATTCACTGTATTTTGAAAATTACATTATCTAAAGCTGGGAAAGGAATGCTCAGTGTGGCCCAGATCCAGAATTTAATTATATAAAGAATCCAGAATTTCTGGTTCAGCATAATCTCCAGCTAGAGGGAATGCAAAGCATATGTATTTTTTATATCTACATTTGATCATACTTGAAGTAAGAAAAAGCTTTGATTGGGAATATCGAAACAGATTACCTATCCCATCTTGTAAAATGGACGGGCTTACTCTAGCCTGAATGTACATATTACTAATTGAAATGACTGAGTCAGATCACTCAAATATTTGCCTTTGTCACTAGGCTTCCCTTTTTATAGTTATTGATCAAGTTTTGATCTGCCAGTGATTAAACCTTTACTAGGTGCTTTCAAGATTTTGCATATTGGAAAAAAAATGTAAGAATTCATTTTAAAGCTTCTTTCAAATATGGGACTCATATGTAGGATGAAAGTCTAAAGATTTATTACACTCTAGTTTTTGTATTTAAACTTTGATTTTGAATTAGCTTCTCTTTTCCTCTCTGTTTTTTCAGGAAGTACCAGTACACGAAACAGCAGCCAGAAAGGAAGCAGTGTGTTAAGCATCAAGCAAAAATCTAGAAAAGAGCTTCTTATGGAAAAGTTGCGAGAACAAATGATCAAAGCCAAGGCCTTTACAATTAAAAAGTGAGCAACGTGAAGAGTTGTGTGGGTTTGGGGAAAAGGGTCCAAACAGTAAAGAAGTAAATCAGAATTTTAAAGAGAGAAGGTTACTATACTACTTCTGTTAATTCAAGGGATTGAATATACAGTTCAGTGTATGCAGGTGCTTTAAGTCCCACCAGATGAACATCAGACAAATCAGCAGTTGTTCAAATAGCATCCGCCTGATAAAAAAGCTAAATATCCTGTGTGAACTTGGTAGGCTATGTATATTTCTACTGAACAAGTGCTAATACAGTGGTTTAGAAGCAATCAGAACAAGGGACTGGTATCTACAAAGCCCTGTGTGAGCCCTATCAGAGTAGATCTTAGTTATCTTTAGAAACATTATCATATCACACCCAGCCATTCTTTTCTTCAGTGCAAGTTACAGTGTTGTTAAATCACTTTTCGGTCTATGTTGTTTTAGGACTCTCCAGGTGTATGTGCCCATCAGACAGTTTTTCTACAATCTTATTCATCCAGACTACAGTGCAGTGACTGATGTGTATGTGCTGATGTTCCTCGCAGATACAGTAGACTTCATCATCATTGTGTTTGGATTTTGGGCTTTTGGGGTATGTCACAAAGGCGTCTATCTGTAAATCCTCAGTTGGATTTACATGCTGTAGATGCTAAGTATCATATGAGTGTCCTCCTTCCTCAACCACTCTGTTATATTTTCTTTTTCAGAAACACTCTGCAGCAGCAGATATCACCTCTTCATTATCAGAGGACCAGGTCCCAGAGGCATTTTTGGTGATGGTGCTTATTCAGTTTGGTACCATGGTGGTAGATCGAGCACTGTACCTCAAAAAGACTGTCATGGGAAAGGTCATCTTCCAGGTCATCCTTGTTTTTGGAATACATTTCTGGATGTTCTTTATCTTGCCTGGAGTGACAGAAAGGTATAACCCTTATAATCAGACAATACAGATTGAATACTGATGTTCTACCAAGTTGTTTGCATTTAAGTCTGTGATGGTTATAGCTAAGCTTTGGAATCACGAACAGAATTCTTGTTGGTCTCATTCCTAAGCAAAATGTTGGAGTGCCTGTCCACAACAGTAACTGTGGCCAAGATATTTAAGGAAGAATTAATTATATAAAGTATGTACAGAAATATGCTCCATTTAGGCCAAAATGCAAGCAGGTGAAAGAGAACTTGTCTGTAACTGAGTGATTAGACTACTCAGCTGAGACAATATGACTTCTGATTCTATTCCCCATTCCCAAGACTGCTGCATGCTGGCTTAGAAGAGTGAGTAGAAAATGTCCCTCTCAGGGTAATTTATAGTTTACCACTTCCCTGGAATGTGTGAACTGTGGATTTAAACCTCCTTACACTGAGGAATGTCTAAAACCAATGCCTCTTCTGAAGAGCAAAAGTTCTGCTCCCCTGCTCCCCTGCCGCATGGCTCTAGAGGTGAAGTGGAGGTGGCCACCTGCTGCATGAAGTCTTGTATCACATGCCTGATCAGGTTCACCCTCAAATCTAACATTTCTCATTGCATGGCTCAGGGCAGTTGTCACCTCAGTCTGCACTGCAGAGGTGTTACAGTTCCCTCTTTAGTGCTAATTTCTCTCTTATTTACAATTTTAAATTGCCTTGAAGTATTTACATCACTCCATTGAAATGAATGTGTCACCTGGCCACATTACTCTTCAGTAACAATCAGGTTATTTTATTGGGAAAAAAAAACCAAAATAGGTGTGTGGTGTAAAGAAAGACTGAAAGGTTTCTTTCCTCTCAAAACAAACGTTTTCTTTTTGCTCAGTGCAGTAGTTGTTTTGCCCCAGCTTGAAAAACAAAAATTCATTTTTCAAGTGGATCTCCTATCTACGGTGCATTGACAATTGATGTGAAACTTTTGGCTTGATTTGGTCACTTGAAAGGCAATAAAATTGGTTTTATATTTTCTGTGCTTTTATACAATTTATTTCAATTTTTTAATCTCAAATCTGCATCTGAAACCACCTCTATTACTCTAAGTCAGGCTGATTCTTAGAAGCCCTTGCAAATTGACTAATGAAAATAGTTCTGCAGGATCTAAATGAAAATATTGGATCATGACTAGCTCTCAAATCCACCATGGGGATCTTCTGCAGTTCCACCATGCTATTGAACTGCATTCAGAAATGGCACATATTCATCAAGGTGGTCAGAGCAATAGAGCATATGATATGTTAGGAGAGGTTGAGGGAAGAGGGTTAGTTAAAGTTTAGAAAAGGGAAAGTGAAGAGCTGTCTTCAGCTACCTATTAAGAGGGCACTGAGAAGAAGCTGAGCTCTTTTCAGATAGGACAAGAGGCCACACACTGAGAAAAAAAGAAGGGAAATTCCAGTTAGACATGATAAAAAATCTTTACACAGTGACAGTAGTCGAACACTGGAGCAGGTTGCCCAGACAGAGTGTAGGATCTCCATCTTCAGAGATGCGAAAAACTCAACTGGGCAGGTCCCTAACAATTTGGTGCCATTAGACCTGATTCAAGCAGAAGAGGGTGAAAAAGATGATCTTCAGAAATCACAGCAACTTAAATTCCTGTATGAGTTCATGGCCTTGGAAGTCCCCCTGAGAACACAAGTACCCATTAAAGCTGCCTAGATTCAGTCCCAGATGTCAGCCCTCTGAAAAGCCAAGAGAAGCAGTATCTACCCAGGGCTCACAGCAGGATGCACTGTCATGGGGGCTGAGGGCAGACTGGCCTGGGTTGGGCAGCAAGAAATCTCTAGCATCCAGGGGGAGAGGGCGCTGCCCCAGAGCCCGCACTCTTCAGGAAGCCTATTCCCAGTCCCTCCCCTGTGACCCTGAGGTGACAACAGATGCTGTTTATAGACTTTCTCATCCAGTGTCTTTCAAGTACTGTTTTAGCCCTGCACAGCAGGGTCAGAAACAAAGGGCTTCTCACAGGATCTTAGGAAAGGGGAACTGCCAGGAGCACAAAACATTTCAAGCTAATTTGGTCATACACAGATACAAAACTCATAATTTTCCTTTATCTATCTTTTCCATTACAGGAAATTTAGCCAGAACACAGTTGCCCAGCTCTGGTATTTTGTGAAATGTGTTTATTTTGGCCTATCAGCATATCAGATACGCTGCGGATATCCAACTCGTGTTCTTGGCAACTTCCTCACAAAAAGTTATAACTACGTAAACCTGTTCTTATTTCAAGGGTAAGTCTGAACCTATTGCCCTCTTTCTTTTGTGAAATAAGGGTCTGTTATCATGAGATGCTGTGGTTATTCATGACTTCTCTTCACAGGCTGCTGGAAATGAGACAGTAAATTTTGCACAGCACACTCTGTATATGCCCTGTGTCCTCTGTAGCCCCCCCACACACACACAGAAATCAATTTCAGGAATGCATATTTCAGAAAAATCAGTCTCCCACTCTGAATCCGGAAGCCTGACATGCCAGTTAGCCATTCAGGCCCCTATGGAAGAGACATTTTTAACACTTCTAAGAAATCACTCTGTGAACAGAGATGGGGGTACATATTGTTCTTGTAAACAGGTAATATTATTTGCTTTGCAGTCCCAAAAGTTAGCAAGGGATCAAATCCCAAACTGATCTTTGGAGCAGGTCAACAGGCTGTACCTCAGCAGGTGAGAGGGATAAAGTGAAAGACAATACACATGAGAAATGAAAGATATACGTCAAAAAATGTTTCCTTAGTGTATCATCAATTGAGAAGTGCTGTACAGTTGAAACTTCAGGAGTTAGGAGAGTTAGTGCAAGTAATAGGCACAGCATCACCTCAGAGGAAAAGGTGGATTTAAGGAGGCATATCCCACCCTCTACTTACGTTGTGATATTGTCATTAAGCCAGTTCAAAGCATATATATATTTTTAACAGAAAAGTCGGAATAATTTTAGTCTTTCCTCAGTAGTTGCAGTATGGGCCTCTTGCATTCCAGTAGGAAAAGTTACAGAGGAAAGCTTTCTTTATATGAAATAAATAGTCTTTGTGACCTGGCCAAGCAGAAAAGTGTGGGACTGGTAAAGGGCATGATGCAATTTGAAGAGCTACTCTATGCATGTTGGTTTCCTGTTAGCCCACCTTATGTTGCTACTTATTCAGGAGTCATAAAGCCCAATTCCACATGCAGCTAATGACTGCCCACCTACTGCAGAAAAGCCAAGCACCACTTGGTGGAAGGAAGTATAAAACAAATTCCCACCATCCTGTGGAAAGGATGTTCGTCTACTCCACTCCCTGGTCAGAGGAATTTGTGGATACAAGAAAGTCTCTCTTGTGCTATTCCATCAGTGGTTCAATCACAATTACTGGGTGTAATGATGCAAAAGCGTGTTTATGGCCTGACAAAGAGATCTAGAGGAACGTGAGCTATGGCAAAAAGGCACTCCCAGTACTAGCTGTGCAGTCTCAGGATATGCCTGCATTTGTGTCTGCAAATCTTCCATTAAACTGTCCTTTAATTCTCCCTCTTGTAATGTACACACTGTGCTTGTTTAATGTGATCCCCCCATTTCTGATGAGTTATCTGCTCATTCTTCAGGTTCCGCCTGGTTCCATTTTTGACTGAGCTGAGAGCAGTAATGGACTGGGTTTGGACTGATACCACGCTCAGTCTTTCCAGCTGGATCTGTGTTGAAGACATCTATGCTCATATATTCATCCTGAAGTGTTGGCGAGAGTCAGAAAAAGTAAGGAAGCCCAATATGAGTGATCCAGGCCTTCTCTCCCCCATTCAGAAATGAAGAGAAATAATCATGAGTCCCTAAACAATTGGGAAATCCACCACAAAGACAGTTTGTTAGAATACACACCTGGTGTTTATGTTCAGAAATATTCAGGCTATGGGTACTTTATCTTAGCTGGCAGTCACCACAAGTAAAATTTCAAATGGCTTCTCTTTTGTGCATAGCTGATTTTTCCACCATTAACATGAACAATACAAGTACACGCCTGCTAACTTAATTGCATGCCTGACTTTCAAGACCGGGGCTCAAAGTCCTCCTGTTCACACAGGCTGACTTTGACCATAACAACTAAATGAGTAACCTTCACTAGCAGGGAAACTAGCTGAAGAGAAAGGTCAGTAGAATAAAGAGCTTGTGCCTCCGCAGTGTAGGTCCCAGGGACAACTGGTTCATGTAATCACAGAGGGAACTCGGCTGGCTCCTTTATCTTGAGAGAGCCCAGAACTGAACTGCAGGCCAGATAAACCCACCATTTGTCTGAAATTTCAGTCTCTCTAAATCATGTAAGCTTCAGTTCAAATTAAACTTGCAAATTCTGGGTTCCTTATAACCGCTATAGAGATTGCAACCATATGCTTGCTTATTTTGCCAATTTGAAAAAGAAATCAGGCATTCTTTTAAGAGTGACCCAACCAGCCAGAAATTGTACATCTGCAATGAAACAGCTGAATTTTTAAGTGTTACTGACGTATTTCTTCTTTTATTATAATCCCGTCTCTTAATGGCAATTACTTTCCAAGTATGTCAGTTAGATTAACTGAGAGCTGCTATGCACACAAATCTTGCATAGAGGCTTTTTCTGTATGAATTCCATTTTTGCCATGAGTGCAATGTCATCAGAGGCTTCAGAAGTCAGAGAAATAATAATCCAGTTCTACTTTGACTGTCCATCTCACTGCATTTTTTTACACTGCAAAAGGATCACTCTGCATTATATATGGCATATATCTGACATGGGAAGATTTCCATGTCTAACCTAGCCTCTGTGTGCTAGTGCCATGTAGCAAAATAACTACCCCTGACTTTATGAGTGTTGCTCAAGGTATTTTGATTCTCTGTCCTCACACTGAGTGATATGCTTAAGCACTTTGACTGCTAGAGGCCCTCTGAGCTGTTCTGTAACATTATTAAAAGTGTCTGAACTGATCTTAAACAGACAGATAATGGAGACCTGCTGATCTTGATATATTTTAATGAAAACAGCACTCAGTATTGCAAGACAAATGACTTGATATACTGCTTTTGAAAAGTAACTAATTTGTTTTAAATACAGCATTGTATTATAAATCTAATATTCTCCAAGGGGGTTATGGATTCATGTTGTAAAGCAAGAATGATTTCCTGAAAGCCAGATTCCTGGTTCAGTGCAATACAATGCATATTTATTTTGCACATGCAGGGTGTGAAAGACAGGATCCTAAAACACTGTAGAGTTAAATCTTATAATAGAATGCGTAATAGAATGCACCAAAATAAATTACAGTGATGGTAAGGCAGGATTTTGTGGATAGTGAAGCTCTTAAAGTATGCAGTCATCATGCCAATAACAGATGAAGGGACAAGGCACAACACATTCCATGTGATCTGCTTTGAAAAGAGAAGGGTAAAGCAATCTCACTTTTGGTCTCAGAAGCTAAGAGAAAGAAGGATGTTACATCAGCAGTGTGAAGACATTAGGAAGAGCAGCAAAACTTCAAACAGTATTTAATTGCAGTTGGTGTGGGATTCCCTAGAAACAGATTGTATCAAGCCTGTGAACAACTCCTATAAATACTGTATGTGAGGTGTGAAGTGAATATGGAGGTAGTGCAATATCAGACAATCTGACTGATTGTGTATGTCTGTTGCTGGCAAACAATTGGGGTTTTTCTCCATGAATTACAGTTTACAGCTTTTCAAGCTCTATGAGAGGAATTCTGCCTTAAGGACCTTCGAAATAAAACTTCTTGAAAGGAAAAATAAAGAAATTGGGTCACTCCCAATTCCCAATCAGTTTTCTGAATCAATTGCTGTGTCACTGTTGCTGCTGTTATTTTATGTTTGGTTCCAGTGAGTTCATGCTTGCACTCATTCAGACAAAATATTCCAATTACCCTACTCAATTTTTCCCTTCTTTAGGGCTGTGAAGAACCAAAACCACAAAGGTTTACAGTATTTTTCAAACCAGACACCCACTTGACATTTAGCACTTTTCACTGTTGTCACCAGAAATTCAGCATCTGTGCGGGTTTGGCTAAAAATCTCAAAATAACCTGCCAGGCAATGGGTAGCAAATTACCACAGAAGATCAGAAGCCTTAAGATCATTGCATATTTACCCATCAAATCATAACAAGTGTGCCTCTGACAGAAGAAACATTACCATGTTGCTGTTTGCTTTTGCAGAGATATCCCCAACCAAGAGGCCAGAAGAAAAAGAAAGTTGTGAAGTATGGAATGGGTGGCATGATTATCGTCTTGCTGATTTGTATTGTCTGGTTCCCACTGCTCTTCATGTCTTTAATCAAATCTGTTGCAGGCATCACCAACAAGCCTCTAGATGTATCAATCACAATAACTCTAGGAGGTTATCAGGTAAAAAATAAGAAAGACTAAAAGCAAACTCTGCTTTTGCTCTGTATTTCCTTGTGCTATTTCTTACTCTCTTCAGTGAATTGAACTCAAGCTTCAACAAATGATCCCTTTTGTGTTTAAAACATGTTAGTTTATCACTGATGTAAAATATTACCTTCATCTGCAAGTTAAAACTAGAACCTACTGGCAGGGGAATCTGTATAAATTATCCTATATAAGGTTCACTCAAATAACTGCCTACAGGTCTACATGGTAAATTTAAGA